>JBBIGA010000146.1:13875457-13896392 GCA_037576975.1 Alestes dentex
AGAGAGAGAGAGAGAGAGAGAGAGAGAGAGAGAGAGAGAGAGACAGAGAGAGAGAGAGAGAGGGGGGGGGGGAGGGAGAGAGAAAGAGAGGAAATAAAACAAAACACAACATTCTACTGGGAGACTTATATAAAGGAAAGCAAGTGACAAGTGAGAAAAATCCTTATATTCACACCAAACTAACTCTTCTGATGACAGCATTCTTGCTAAACAGGTTTAGGAGGACCTCAGTGCTCCAGTTCTACTCGCACCTCAACTACAGAGCTATTCCGCCATCTAGAGGCCACTTCCTATACAGCAAGCTAGGTCAACCCTAATCCGCCATGACTCTGATAAGGAAAGGTTTTCTAATCATTGTCAGTGAGTAAAAAAGGGCCCACATAGGAAGATCATTGAAATGCAGAGCTAGTTCATTTCAATTCGTAGCGTAGGGATGAGTGGTGCGTGCTGACGAGAAGCTGGCCCCAGCCTGGGCAGCAGGGGCGGAGGGAGAGTGGAAGCGAAGGGGAACCACATTGTTTTGATTGTGTTTTGGAGACAATGCTCGTTACATCTAAGAATCTGAACTTCCCACAGGACACTTTCCGCTTTCCAAAAACACAGCATCTTGCAAAAATTGCCTCCGACATCGAGGGGGATGGACAAAGATGGGCTCTTTTAAGTCCGTGACTAGTGTTACCAGTATCAATCTACTTGACAGTTTGGACTGTCACCACATTTCGGGTGTGGTTTTTTTGTAGAGGGGGTGGGACACCAGGGCTTTGGGCTGGATTTAGACTGAGAATATGATATGCTATAAAGTCCAATGGACATTGACTCAAGTCCATAGTGTTCGGTTAGCCCTTGGGACAACTGACCTACCCAAGCACTGACCACAAATGTGTTCTTTTATAACGATTGTTGCAAAGATGGACAAGATTTACAGAACCCCTTCGGTGTAATGAGTAACTGTATGTCAAATTTATAGTGTGCTATTAATGTCAAACACTGCTAGAATGGTGTTTTCAGCATTCTGTAAAGTTTTTCCAACCTCGCAACAGTGGATGGGAAAGAATATATTTGTTGGGTGGAGCATGGATAGGTCGATTGGGTTGTTTGTCCACACAGTTCTTGTTTTGTTCACATCACGGTCACTGGGAGGGAAGCTAAGGGCGTGGGGTGGGCCGTGAAGAGTGGTGGGGTTTGGTCATCTCAGGGCTGTATTTTGCTTTATTCTTGTTTGGCCTGAGGACAGTGTAGAGATGAGAGGCGTGGGGGGGATGCAGCAGCTAGACTGGTACATGCAACATAGATATAGATATATACTATCAGCGGAGAGAGAGAGAGAGAGTGAGACAGAGAGAGAAGAGAAAGGAAGAGAGAGACAGAGAGAGAGAGATAGCGAGAAACAAACTGCACTCTGGGCCACAGGGAACCCATTTTTACTCACAATGTATCACTACCAGTGAGGGGTTTAAATAAAGAGGCATATTCCAGGGCAGCAAGGAAGAAAATACATCAAAAAGTCTGTCAATGGTCATAAAAAAGGTAAAAAAAAAAAAAAAGAAGAAAGAAAGAAAGAAAGAAAAAGAAAGAAAGAAAAAGAAAAGAAAACATAACACAACCTCCCATTACAGCAATGGAAAAGGTCATCTCTCTCTCAGTGAGGCAGATTTAAAACGGCCTCTTTCGAGCTGAAAACATTAGTCAGTTATACTGAAAGCTCGCAGAGGGGTACGCCAACAAAAGCGAATAAACAAATAAAGTAGATAAACAAATAATAATCTTTGGTTAGAACGTAGTGCCTGCTCTATCAGCCCGATCTCCAGTAAACTCCAACAGGTCACATTTGCATTAAAATTACCGCAACGACTCAAAGCCCTCTATGCGGCTCTGTCATTAACCTTGCTCTGTGTTTGGCTGAATTATTCATCCCGAGGCTAACTGGTTAGGACAAGTGCTTATATAGGTCAGGTAATAACAATGCATTATTCTTACTTTCATGCTAATCCTTCCTCTGTTTAAACGTAAATATCGCGTAGCGCTAATAAAGCTAACTAGGTGCACTCGGGCCCGGGAGTCGAGACGTGATGTGATAGTCATTAATGAAGCCATCATTAATAAATACCTGCTTAGCTGCACACCTACTCATTCTCCAGCTAAGAGTCTACGCTGAAATAACTGCTGACAATGAGTCTAATAGTCAGAGGCCCGAGCTTCTACACTGAGCAATGGGAACCTTCACGACTATCTCCTTTCTACTTCAGTGCTTTCCTGTCAGAATGTGTTGTGGCTGGGCCGAAGAAGTGGGAGATGACAGTGGTGAGTCTGAGCAGCGCTAGCACCGGGCTCTCTTGGTAAACAGGGTGGATATGATTAGTAAAATGATCGCGGGGCCAGGACTGTGTTTGCGGTGTGTGTGACGAGGGTGGGCCGGGGCTTTTTGCCTTTTGTTTTTCCACCTGACTGGTGCCATTATCTCGGCATCTCTTCCACTGACGCTAGTGCGGGCTGACAGCCTCTCTCTTCAGCCTCGCTAATCACGTCATTGCCTCTTCCCGTCTCTATTCCTCTCTGTCTCCTTCTCCCTCTCGTGCCGTCATTAGCATGTTGATGACTAGCTGTCTTCTTTTTTTTTCAGCAGTCCCCCCCCCGACTCCTTGTCATCACTCACTGACCCCCCCCCCCTTTCTTTTGCATACTTTCTAAATAACATGCAACTCTCCATCTTTCCTTCGCCACTTCTGTGTGTGTGAACCTATTTAACATCATTTCGGGCCCTTCTTCAAGTGCATTACTTTTAGTCCGCATGTAAAGGTCATCCCGATCGTTTGCTTCAGCTGAATCTTTCGCATCAGTATCTTCTGGCTGTTTTTTTTTTTTTTTTACATTTAATAAGAAGGGGTCTATGAGTAGGGCTGTAAAAAAAAAAAGCCTTAACCAAAATAAAAACTATCCAAACAAGAAGTACAACTACATGGGAAAACATGAACCTAAAATGCACAAAAGAACTTTTCATAAAAAAAAAAAGATTTTTCACATAAATAAATAAGAAAGCAATTACTTTGGATGAAACCGAGATCATAGACCTACACACGATACTAAAACCTGAGACACTAAGTAGCCTGATATAGTGCGAAGAACGTTAGTTAGGTCTTGTCAAAAGCCAGTGAAATGTGAGGTGGAGTGGAATGGCCTGGGGTACTTACGTCTCTTGCAGCCACACTTTTTGATCCTTTTGGGATCTGTGATGTCATCATGACAAGCTTTGCAGTAGAAAAACGCTCTGAGAGAGAGAACGGCAATCTCCATTTAGCCCATACAGAACACAACAGTATTATGCGACAAATATTAACAGGATGCATAATATGTACATCTGTGAAAGATATAGCATTCACAAGTGAGGATTTTTTTATGGTCAAATATTGAAAGTACAGCCAATAATTACAACAAGTGTTTTGCTTGTATACACACTGACGCATGCACAGTACTAGTATTTTCAACAACAAAATAAGTGATGCAGTGTTTCCAGAACTTGAATAATTTAAAGAAAACAAACCTCTTGTTCACTCAAACAAAATGGCTGTAATTACTTTTGACGAACTTCTAGTAGTGTTTTACCATCCAGCTGGTCACACTGCAAGAGGCTGATTACAGCAGTGGTTTTTGATTCAGGTGATCAATAATCAGTACCTCATAAAGCAGAATGAGGTGCTTGTGTGAGAATTTCACAAACACTGTCATGGAATGGTTGTCATACTCATAGAGATGTTGAGTCTTAGACTCAAACGCACTGCACAACATATACATACTATAGTGGTACATAAAGTCGTGTAAAATGATCAAATTGTCTCTGGTGTCATTGCCAGTCACAACAAAATGTTAATGGGTTTTCACAGTCCCACCTTGACACATCGGCTTCTGAAGCAGTTAATTATATTTCCATTCTAAGTAAAACAATATCACTGTCAGCATATACAGTCAGGAGCAGCACTGGTTTGATGGTGAAATGAATTTAAAGATAAACATAGATTATTAGTAATGGCTTTCAGTAGGACTAAATGGAGACAGATGATTCGCTGTGGTGACCCCTGAAGGGTAAAGCCGAAAGAGAAAGAAGATTAGTAATGGCTTTCAGTGATGGCTGGATAAATACCTTAGAATTCTTGGAAGACTATCCCCCCCCTGGCATGTAAAGTTTTCTGTTAGCAGCATCACTGCCTCGCTAATGCCTCAAACTCATAAGTCATGGACACTCACCAATTATCCTGAAAATCTTTTGATTTTCTATGACCAAGAGATAATATTTTAATAAATAACAGAGCATGTTTTCAAATGTATTCCTGTCTGCTATCAACTAAGTGTGCAGACCCTTTCTTACTACCACCCTCAGCACAAACCCCATTTGAAATCAGCAGTACCTTCATCAGTTCCCAATCGAGCACACTTTGAAATCAGCAGTACCTTCATCAGTTCCCAATCGAACACAATTCACATTCAAAAAGAATTCTGGCTGCCTGAAGAGATTTAGAATTTTCAAGTAAATCACTGAATCATAACTGCAGTTCTCACTAGCATCGTTTACAACTGACTGCAACTAAACACACCTCAACCCCATCCTGGAATGGGAAACAGATTTTATTCCTGGATATGTGTAGTTCAGTAATACTCCATTTCATATAATACCCATAATACGCCCAATATTTCATATTAATGTCACAGAGATGAGCTGACATTTATTTTACATAAAGTGTCCCTAATTGAGACATGATGAAGTCCCATGTAGAGTATTTTTTTTTTCAGGAGGGGCTATGATGGACATGACCAAAAGCCACTGACTTAGTTAAACTGGAAATATATTTACTTGCTTTTAGAAACCGACGCAAGTGAGTACATGAATATGTGAAAAGGGATTATCACTGGATATCACGGTCGTATCAGAAATTCTACATCAGTGCATCCCTACGACAGAAAATTGGCATTCTGTCTCTTTAAAGGACTTAAATACCTTTTGACCTCTTTGGCGTCACTGGCAATAAAGAATCCCAAGGTTCCCTCCTGCATCTTGACATGGTTCCCGGGGTTGATCAAAATACTGTTTTGTCAGAAAGAGAATCACAGTTGTTAAAAGGAAGCAAATAAAGCTTGCACAGCCAAACGCTCTAATCAAGAGGAATGGTACACACATTTCTCCGCCCTTCAGAGAACACTAATGGGCCAAAAGAGCCTCTACACTGTACTGCCACCGATTCAGTTTTCTACTAAAATATTTTTCTTTTATTTCCCTGGCCTGCTGGGAGGATGGGGTGATCATCCTTTCCGCACAAAGACATATCACTGTAAGTTTTCTTATATCGGCCTTTGTTATCATATTCAAAACAAATAGGCAAAATACACAGAAGCACAGCTGGTCAATTTTAATTCTTTTCTAATGGCAGTTTCAGGCTGGTCTGTGGGATGAAATCAAAGAAAGAATTAAAATTGCTGTCATGGGGGTGGTTTTGGTCGGAGCATTCCGATTGACAGATCAACTGAAACAGATGGTCAGAAGGTTTGCTTCCGTACAGCCGTGGTTTACCTGTTTTAGTACTGAGGAGTGGAATGTTAGGGAATGACCAGGCCTTTTAGAGTTAGGGATGCACTCGGAGCAAGACTCTGAGCTGAATGCATTGTTAAGCCATGCTCTAGAATGGGCTGAGCCTGAGTCTGCAATACTGTTTTTAACACTGGAGAACATCTGATTAAAGAGTAAGTCAGAGTCATGAACTCCTGACTTACACAGGCCTGGACTTGCACAATTAAATTCCAAAGATATGTACATGTTCTCTCTAGAGTGCACAGTATAATAATCAGAAACGTCAGTCAACTTCATTTGCGGGCAATGGTGATTGCACTCTAGACTTATTTACATGTACATTTCTCCAAAAGTTTGACCTCCATGCTTTGGGTCAAATAGCCCATTCCAATCAAAATCATTCGCTATGTTAGGTAAATGCTAGCCAAAGACAGTAAAAGTCACAGTGTAACCTCCCATGGTGTTAGGGGACAAGTATTTGGTTTGATAGTCTTGCCAAACATTTGTACTTATTTCTACCACCATTTTAGGAGTCAATGTAGAGTTTCAGTAGTGATGACAGAGCCACTACTGAGCCACAGTATCATTCCCCATTAATTAGACAGAGACGGGACTACACAACACAGTCATTAATGCTTGCCTTTGGTTAGGAGTCATCAATGAGTTGAGTGGTGACTAACATTGGACAGACATCCGGCCTGGCCAGAGCGGCAAGGCCCCAGAGCCCAGATGAAAGGGAGAAAAGCTGGGGGCCGCAGCCGCCCACTATTGCATTACAGCCACATTAGAGCAGGGAGATATCCTACAGTCTTAGACATGCATATGAGTGAGGATATGGTGTAGTTAAAGCTCTTTCTTCTGGGCTCCATAAACAACCATGTTATCATAAATGAAGACCAAAAAGAGGGGGATTTAATCCATTATAAAGCAACAGTCGACTTTCTTAACAAAGACACGAGCCAGTAGCATGTAAGCTAAAGCATAGCGTCTCGTTTGTGGAGCTTTATATGATTAAATTCCCCCCGGGTTTATAACAAGCAGCACATTCTGCATGCTGTTTAGAAGATGACAAAGTAAACAAACTGACTCATTCACCAACACATTCACACACATTGCTCCCCAAATCTGAGATTTTTCACAATGCTTGGTGAACTATAAGAGGGGCCCAAGCGCTCTGCACTCAGTGTGCTTCAATCACTGTGGTCTGAACAAACCTCATATTGTGGGAAACAAGGCAAGCATCACATGTGTCACGTGACAAAGAGTGTTCACGCATGCTGTTACCAAGAGTGTCACAACCAACAGCACATCTAAAGAGAGAGAGAGCAGGTGCAGCCACCGCACAGCGGCACGTAGATGCAAACTGTTGCAGTAACTTCTGTGCAGTTGGATTGTTGTATAGAACACCAAACTGACAGGAAGTGACCTCACTTCATAAACATCTACTCAGAGACGCACAGGCAATAGGGTACATGGTGAGTGACAGGTCCAGAAGACGCACAATGAGACACACACACACACACACGCGCGCACGCATTCACGCACACACGCACCCACATACCTATCCTCTTTCATCTTTTACTTACATACAAACATGGCACACACACACACGCACCACAACTGACACACATACTCTACACACACATGCACATGTGATAAGGTGTTAGAGTGGCAATGACAGTTAAAGAAAGATGGCTGTTTTAGACAGTGGCCTTGTTTGATCAGAATGAGTACACAATTGTGTGAGAATTTACAGCATTTTGGAGTTGAAATGTGACCTGACAGGATCAATTCCCAACTCAGTCAAATATACTGATGATTAATTGATGACGTTTATAGTGTCGTGTTTATCAGAGGTGGTCAAGGTTCCATATGACCATTGACTCGTCAGAGCACTTTCTTCTGGGTGTCACAACAGATGCTCTTGGTTACGTCAGAAGAAACTTAACAAACATGAAGTACTGTTCGGATGGAGAACATTGCACAAAAACAGAAGGAAAGAACTCATTAGTTGGAGCAGATATGTGCACAGCTGGACGGACACTGGAAACGAACTAAGGAGGGGAATAATAATACGAAAAGAAGGAAAAACTAAACAAGTAAGAAACTCAAATCAGAAGACATGGAGATGATATGTAAACAGTACAGACAAAGCAACAAGTGACGCAAATGATACATAGCTACTGTTTCTGCCTGCAAAGAAGTTAGTGCATTAAGCACAAGGATCACAATAAGAAAGTAAGAGATTTGGCCAGATTTGAGAAAGGGGACGGTACAATATCCTTAAGTTTTTTCCCAACAGATGGAGGATCTAAAGTGTGGAGGGGTAAGATAATGAAGAGGGCATACCGCTTTCTGCTTCTGCAAACAACAAGAAAACATTACAAATCACACATTTATTACATGATGCGATGGGGTTAAAAAAAAAGGAGGTGATGCTTAAAGTGTCAGTCATATTTGTGGTCCTGATCCTGCTCTGGAAAGTAGGACTATAGTAGAGGGCAAAACAGTTACTTTAAGGAAACGAGTGGCACTGGGCAAAAATAAATTAATTGCTAACCTGCTTGTGGTACAAAGCAAGAACAAAACATAATCCACCAGAGTATGCACATTTTATCTTCAGTGACACGATAAAGGACCGTGTTGTGCCCTCAATAGGACTTGTACGATAAAACCATTAGGAAAAGTAAACATTAGTGGCCGGTCACTAATAGATGTTGGCAGATTGAATAAGGCCTCTGCTTTCACTTCTGATAAAGCACAGTATACAGATTGGCACAAAACACTGGAAGAGTGAGACTTTCTTGGAATTTTAAGTAAAGGCATCTATTGAAAAATTTCAACACCCTGCAAACATGTGGTTATAATGGCACATTAAGAGTGAAATTAATATCTGGACATTCAGGTGTAATTTAGGTGTAACCACTGGGTTCAAAGAGGCTGTGCCAGAAACCAAAACGATGAAATCGACTGTTCACACCACACACCACTAGTGATCAAGGTCAAATGGAACTTTTTAAGTTGAATAGTTAAGTCTGTTTTTTTGTTCTTTCATCAGGCCAGGTAAACGCCACACTCATTAGTTATTGTGAAATACATCAAATGCATTAGTAAGAAGTTGTACAAAAACATCTGAAGACAGGTTGTGGAGGTGGGAGGGGTGGTGGGATTTGGCAAGTTGAGGTTACTGAGACAGAGTACTTCATGTTATTAGTTTTCATGGTTCGGTTAACAAAATGTAACAGGAGTTCTATTGATGGGAGGCCCTTTACTGCAAGAGTAAAGCCATCATCAATAAATCACAGTGAGTCCGAGCAGATGTCATGGCTCTATCGCGTCACACTGACTCATTCATGCAGTCGTCATCGCCTGTTTTACAGGGAGGGTCGCAACCAGGGGAGCGTCCTCTGGTGACCTAAACAATACTCCAGCATTACCTGGGGCTGAAACACACTGCTACCACTGTTGTGCAAGGTTTCAGTGTAACATCTATTTCATGACCAAATTACAAATTACAGAGGCAAATGAAGATATTTAGAAGGTGTAACTTTTCCAAAAGTGGAGTTTTTGATCCAAATTTTTTTGACCCAATTGCTTTTACAATGAAATTCTTGATGAAAGTACACATTAATTGTGGTTGTTGAGAAAAGGGTGGGGGTGCTGGTGTGGGACAGTGAGGAGGACCAGTGAGGGACCCAACTGCTTTGCCCCTCTTTGGTCAAGTAAATGTGCAGTGAATAATCAGGAGGACCAAAGGGGGACAAACCTGCTTTCCCTCTGCTCAGACTTGTACTCAATAGCGATCAGTAACAATTTGAGCTTCACATAACACAGCCTAAAAGCAAGAGAGAGAAAAAAACAATTAGTGCTTTACATCAGATCCAGCCACATCAATTCTAATACCAAAATTTCATTCTCCACTATACAGTAACTACTGGTAGCTACTAGCTTTATTATTAAAATACTCATATATTTCAGGGCTAAAGTAGAATAAGTAAAGAGCACTACATAACATTTTTAGCATGTATATACTATACATAGTATTACATAGCATAATATATTAGTATAATATTATATACTATAATATTATATTATTCATTTAAGGGTTGGAGGCACATGTGTAAAAACTCAATGTTATTGTGCAATATGAATCTAAAGCCTGGCATATACTTCAGAATTTAAGGACGTGGTCTTACTTACTCACAAACTGTAGGAAAAGAAAGCCCCACAAAGGCACTGGACAAGTACTCAGTGTACATTTCATTGGCCACACCCTCCAGATAATACTTCTGCCACGTGTCTTCTTCAATCTGTACAACAGTGAAAAAGATACAAGAGTCTAATGATACCAGTCACTCGAGTATAGGACTATACACTCTATCCTGGTTATTCTAATCAATTAGAAGTGAAACAAAATATTAAATATTAAAAAAAAAAATCTATTTGAATCTCTATGAAAATCAGAATTTACACTTCATATAGGCCCTACCTGAGAAATGTATAACAATTTACAAAATTACTGGAAACGATGATTGTTGCAATTAAAATGACCAATATTTTAAATGAAAGTACAAGAATGAACTTTCATTGTAAATAAGTCATTGGCTTATTCACTACTAAGGCACTGCAACCCTCTTTGATTATGATCAAAAGTAATGTTCAGGCCCATTTAAATTGCTGACGGATTACGTGTTGTGTGTAGCAAGAGCTACATGTCTGGGCAGTGTAAAATTACTACTAAAACTAAAACGGATACTAAAATGTATAAAATTACTCTTTCATTTTTGCTGCTCTCACCTTTGTTCTGTCCACTTTCTGCTGTGACAAGGCACATTTCCCACGTGTGGGACTAATAAAGGTTTATCTTATCTTATTCGTACATTTGAAAGAAAAAATAAAACTGAAACAACCTGAACAGAATATCATGCTTTTGCACACAAGAATATATCTAGTTGTCACATTACATGTAAGTACACAACTAACACTGTTTTCAGAGTTGCTCACTTGGGTCTTAGATCTGGATTCCTCCACAGTGGCAGGCTATACCACCATACAAACCAAGCAAATGTGTGGGATCTGAGATGGTTCAGTTCCGACTAGAGTGAGAAGTGTCTGAGACTGGAACCATAACTTTACTATGGGCTAATAAACATCACATCTTAAAATAAAATCCTCTGCAACCAATTATTGCCTGAAGTTTATGAGTCAAGGACATAACCAGATGCTGGGTAACTACTTTGGTGATTCTGTTCATGTCTGCATTGGCAGACAGCAGTCAGGCCTGCTGTAACTGAAACGCATCTTCAGTGTGGACAGGCCAAGTTTCTTTTTATTTGCTTTTAAGTTAACTGTTACCTGTTCTTAAAGCTTTTACCAGGGGGCGACTTGTGATCAAACATCAGAGGTCATGTTGGTGTGTCTTTCTTCAAATGGTCGTTTTGCTTACATCCTAGTGATCTGTTCAATGTCCCAGAATCAGATATGACATCTGACATGGTTCTGATATTGTTTTATGTCAGACTCAGGGAAGCAAAACTTCACCGTATCCATAAAGGAATGTGAAATACATTCTCCAGTATTGATGTTTAAGCGAATAAACAACAAGCAATTTAAATCACGTTGGTAAAATAAAGCAGGTATATGGTAGGGCTACACAGCATGGTGTCCAGCGATAAGAAGAAGGAATGCTGTGTAAGGAATACAGTAGAGGTTTTGAGATCTGGCTTCTTCATCATCCCCTCATTACATGCGGGTGAGCAGCAGGGCAGGGCGAGCTTTGATAAGCAGTAGTGCCATTAGGCAAACCCTCAGCCATTACTCTGCCATCTCCTAGCCAGCATCTGTCTGACAGGCAGGCTGAGCGAGGCTTTCAAAGGCAGGCTTAACTCTTAAAGAGGGCTCCCCCTGTCTCTGAGGGCTGAGGGCCGCTCTCTTTTTCGGGCGGGCTGCTTTAAGTACTGCACTAATAGGGGGGCTCTTGTCATCTCGCCCTGAAGAGATGGCAGCCATTTACTTAGGGCTTCCTAAATTACCTCACACATTTTTTGTCAGGCCTGTCAGGCTGGATGTAAATGCTACAGGCATGAGCTTTTCCAGCGATGGAACAATTATTTCCTCGAGTTCCTCCAGAGAGCAGGAGGAACACTGTCTGATCGTCAGCGTGAAAAATCTGTTTGTTTACCGCGCATAAAAAGCACGAGGCCTGACAAAGGCTTAATATGTTCAAGCTAAGTTCCCACTCCCTAGCCGGTTAGGCCTATTGTACAAGGAATACACATGCTACCTTCAACACAGGAAGTAAGACTTTTCTGCATGAGTGTGTATAAGTGTGAGTGTGTCTCATTAACACCTCTCTATGCCCTTCTGGTTTGTCTCCCAAGTGCCCACTCAAATCAGCCCCGATTCCAGGCGGCAGAGCAGTCTATTCCAGCCACTTCTGCTTGAGCGAATCGGATGAGACAGATTGGTGACGCGCTCTCACACATTGTCCTGTTGGGCTTTCGCTGAGGAGTGTAATGTGCCACTGCTGACCTATTTATCCTAATTGCCTCCTTAATTAACGCAATGTGTTTAGTTGAATGACAAAGGCTGTGGAAACGGACTTCTCCAGAAAGGCTTTCCCCCCCCCCCTTAAATGCAGCAAACAAAGAAAGCATGCGGTGCACATAGTACTGTGGGAAGTTTCCTGACTGTGTTTTTGCCAATTAAAATGAAAGGATGACATTTTATGATTATAGGACATTTCATTTACTTTTCAGAATGTTTTGTTGCAGCCTGCATTTTCACTTTTAGCCGTAATAATTCTTTTTCGGCAGGCAAGAATGCAAATAATATACTCCATACTCTGTTACTCCATCATCAGAAAGATGGGGGTTTGGTTCAAATATAAAATTTTGGTTTTGTGTGTTTGTTTAAAATTACAGAGTCTACTTGCAGCACGATCCAGGCACATAGCTGCAGAAGAGGCCACAATGAGTTCGGGGCACACGGCCTCACAGGCTGCGATTTTCCTCCTAGTCATGATTAGATTACACATTAACTTGTGCTCTGACTAAGGTATTAAAATCATTCCTACTGAAACTTGCTAAAAGTGTTTCAGCACTGTTCTCCATGTTTTTAGTCTTCAAAATGTATGGCGAACAGTAGATGAGCTAATGCTGACCTCTTCTTTTCCATGCTCAATGACTCGCCTGACAGATTTAGAGAAGCACTTTGATGGGCAGGAAGCACTATAGTAGGCTGTTTGAATTAGAGCCTGCATGTTTGAGCGAGAAGCCCTATTCTCTAAGAGCTGGAAGTGTGTGCGAGTGTGTTGCAGTTTGGTATGGGTGGTCTCAGTCCTGTCTCCAGTGTTTTTATGAGCGGAGTGATGTACCCTGCAGATGTTTCCACACATACCACGTTTTAACAGTCACTGCAGAGTTACTCCTCATATTTCTATGACATGAGAATGTTTCTCTCAAAGAGAAAAACTCCACCTTAATGTTAAGAGCTTGAGCTGAGTCCAAATATCAAAGTCAAAGTTATGGGCCCTCCTGGAATAGGAAATAAATTTCATAATCTTCGCATGGCTCCACACTACCTCTCCACCTGAATCAGACTCACCTGATAATGACCCCAGGTCAGACCAAACACAACAGGGTATCAACAGGCGTAGACTCATTTCAACTAATTTCAATCAGGCCATCAACAGGTTTAGATATTAGAATTTCGTATCCAATTATTTTATGAAAACTGATTCCAAACTTTTGAATGGTAGCAATTTTTATACGCATGAATACATCAGACACATCGGTACAATGAGTGACGTTACATTCAGTGGTATTACTAATAATTTAAAGGGCTCATATCTACACTTTACATTTTACTTATGATCTTTATGTGGTTTAATTTACCAAAATAACAGGTACAATTCATTTTTACAGACCATTTTCCAACCTCCCTTTATTCCTTAGAACTAAACAGGCCGTTTTCATTAGTGTGCCTTTAAGACTCATATATGCGAAAAACATCTGTTCTGATTGGCTGCCCTGTATTGTGCCTCATTCAATAAGATGTCCAAGATAGAACCCTCCTTGTCAATTCAATGTGAATGAGCAGCGCTAAACTGTGGGACAAACAGACAGACACATGTAACATCACCGGATTTGTGATACCACAAAAACATTGAATTTAAAATGGCTGTTTTTGCAGCATTGCTTCCATGTATTGCTTTTATAAACTGTGGCGGAAAATGATAGTTTTGAAACTTGCACATGTTCCTACAACACATCAAACTTTTTTATTTCAAAAAAAGCTAGGGAAATTCATCTTTCCATACCATGGATCATTTAAGACTTTTTAAGTCCTTATATTTACTCATTTAAATTTAAGACTTTTTAAGGGCACACACAACCCCAGACACACTCTTTCATTCATCCTCAAACCTTCACCCTTCATCCACAAATCCGCAGTCAAGCTGGAGACAGGCTGGTGTGATTCAGTTCCCTGTCATAGACACCACTGCACTATTTTGATCAGATGTTTTCTCATCCATTAGGATGGTTTCTGTGACAGAGCTTTATGTGTGTGTGTGTGTGTGTGTGTGTGTGTGTGTGTGTACTGAGGCAGTCTGGCTCAGTTGGACTATAAATACGGATTGCTTTGGGGTGCTGCTCGTTGACTATGGAACAGACACATGGTTCACATTTCCCTGCTATATCAGCACGCAGGGGGACGGTAAATTCAGCACGAGAAAAACCACTAATTTACATTCGCGCCTCCACAGTGCCATTGACTCATATAAATTACCTCATAATGGTGACAGCATTGCTGTGTTGCTGTCCTGAGCGGGTCCCAAATGAGACGCTGGGGCTCAGGAGATGATTTACATCACAGCATAATGGCCCCAGTGATTGAGCTGCAGTGGGAATGGACTGGGAGGCTGATTCTACTGTCTGAGGCTGAGGAAGGATGGCTGCGAGTTTTTTTTTTCCCTTTTTTTTTTATCAGAGCCAGACGACAGAGCTGACAGTACCTTGATGAATGATCTCATGGAGAAGAGGTTGGCCAGCATGGTGGACAGGCCCTGTGCCAGGCAGCTCTGGGCAATGAAGCCTGCCTTCAGCTCAGCCAGGCAGATCGCATCATCACCCTCCTTCCAGTTCCAGCTGGGAATGTTTAGCAGATGGGCCTAAACACACATGGGACAGGACAAGAAGAATTCAAGAAAGATCTTTCTGCGATGCCTTACAATGGTTTTACAAAGAAAAAATGCTCATCAACATTACAGCTAAATCCACTTTAGAGGAAGAACTGATCCGTCCAGATGAATGAGATTCGCTGTCTAATCTAATACAGAGCCATGGATGATGCGATTTAAAGGCACCAGTAAATTGAACCATGGCGCAAAGCGCAGAACGAGGTCATGTAGTTACACATCTTAACACAAGGCCAGAAACAATGGTGAAACAGCATCTGTTACCTTATTGTGGTACTGTAACATCTGAGTGATTATTCTTATCTTTGGATGGTAATTCTTGATGGATATGACCCTGTAACAAAAAAAAAAAAAAAGAAACAGATAAGTTACAGCTCCAAGCTAAACCGTATGAATCCTCCATTTCGACAGCTGAGCCTGTGAAAAGTGAGGTGAGAGTTGGACTTGGGACGTTCCTTTAGAACTCTGCTCCATTTCTCTCTCTGGAGGCTCGTAAAAAGGAGGTGAGGAATTTATTTGCATATGAAGCTGCTTTATGCAACATTAGGTCTTTATAAGTGGAGGGTGTTGAAGAGCACTCACGTTCTTGCCCAAAAAAAATATTTGGTTTTCCTAGCACATTGGGGCTGGATGGAAAGCCTGCACACGGCCTGAATGAAGTGAGAAATGGGAGCCCTCACTGCCAATGCCCTCCCATAGCAGTCTGAACCAAGTCGGAGAGGAAATTCCTCTGAGGTTTTTTTTCTTTCTTCATCTGGGTCCAGATCAAATGTGCGTGGTTGAGGGCATTTAGCAAGGTTCCATGCAGGAGTTTACTGAGTATTTCATTCACACCCTCTTTTTACTGCAGAGGAGCCTGACAGACCTCAACTTTCCAAACATCCCTGAAACTCACCGGTAGACATGAGATACCCACATATTTCAAATTGAAGAGACTGGTTGTTTGAATTAGCATACATGAAAAACATGAAAAACTACGAAAGGGCAAAAGAGGGATAATTCATCCAGGACTCTAGCATGGTAAGAAAAACAGAAAAGGACCTGACCTCATTATATTGGAGGCATCTTCAGCATCAGGGTCGGCACAGTATTTGTTTGCGAGAATCAAGCATGCGTCTGCTGACTCGATCTGCAGTTTTCAGTGATGGAACAAAACAAGGGGCGAGAAAGTTTATCAAACAAACCTGGACATTTATCATTTCATTACTTGTCTCCAGAGATAGAAGCGTGTTTATCTATGATAACGTACTTTTGTCTGCATTACTGTTTACTTTAATTCTTTTCTCTAGAGACTGCATATTCACAGGGCCATAGCGAGATAGGACTTTTATCAAAAGGTTGTCAGAGCCAGTTTAAGGGAAGCCTGGCCACTTCCCTTTTTCCTGTGTATTATATTCAAAACCTGACAGCAAAACTGTAGAGGGCACACATGAGTGAGTCGTCAATGAAAAGGGATGAATGGTCTAGATGGCTACAAATTGTATGATATTTCTAGTTTTTCATGCAGGAATATCCTTTAATTTTGGAAACTAGCAGAAGTTATTACATACATTACATAGTATCTTTGTTTTTCTGCAGCAAACATTTGTAGGCAGTAGGAAGCGGACCTTTTTGCTACCGAGTTCTGATAGGCTGGTGAAATGCTCAGCTCATTCGTTAAGTAACGCAGGTTGTACACACTGATATCACGTTACACTGTGCACAAACTGTTAGAAAGCAATACAGCTGGTGTTTTTTATGCTGTTCTGTGTTGAAAAAACAGTGCATTTGTCTACATAAAAATAATCAACCATTTGTAAATTGCAGTTTTGCGCAAAAGCTCATTAGAAACCCATTCATTTCGTTCCTTCTCAAGAGCACCCTCTAGAGTCTGACCAAATCAGAGGGCCATACTGAGTAGCAGTTCTCCTCGCTAAAGGTTCTGTGTGGTGTTGTCTGCCTTTTCTGTACTATCAAGCCAAGTCCAGTCAAGTCAAGTTTACTTATATAGTCTATTGTCACACACAAAGGTCATTCAATGTGCTTTACGGGAGCAGAATAAAAATATAAGCATGAAAACAGTAAGAAGTAAAAAATAAAAGAATAAAAGAAAAGAATAAATATAAAATGAATGAAAGAAGATTAAAAGCTCAGTGGAGGATGGTATCATTAGAGGATGTTACCTTGACCCTAGCCAGATCATGAGGGTTGAGAACAGATCCCTGGTAGAATTCCACCTGAGTGAAGTGACGTTTGAACAAGGCTTCCAGCTCAAGATTAGGGGAAATACTAGAGAAAAGAGAGATAAAAATTGAGGGAGCAGGAGAGGAGAGTGATCCTTGGAACTGAGCATGTTCTGCATGTGTCTGTGTGTGTACGTTTTACACAAAGAAAATCTGCTGAAATGTACTCACTTATGGAGAAAAACAATTTCTACATTGACATCATCCCTGTCCTTGTGTAGGAAGTCTTTAAGGAAGTTGGATACACTTTCAAGTGTGATATGACCACAGACCACAATATGCCTGCAAAGGGGAAAATATGGCTTAAGAGTACAAAATCAGACAAAACAAAGCTTGGCATGTTTGCTAAAAGAGAACACAGTCAAAATAAACCAAAAATCGCTTTACACAACAATATGGGTCAAACATATGTACCCCTTTCTTTGCACTGCCAAACACTCTTATTCCTCATACCTCATATAACATGGCCTAACACAGTATGAAAACTTTACCATATGCATAGATTCTGCATAGATGATCTTAAGTTCAGTCATATACATTACAGTTTGATTTGTCACTCTAAAGCCAAACCACCCTCTTGTGAGAATGCATGTTGACAGAAACCTGTACATCAATGTAAAGTGACTTGCTAAAAAGCCTCTAAAGCGTTCTTTGGTCTGTGGCTGAATTCTAAACATGACATCAGGCTTTCTAGCATCTCCCTAGACACAGGCTGCATTTCAATGCAAGGATATGTCGCATGCAAAACAAACTGGATTTCAGAGCTAAACTGGATTGGCACGGAAGGTTGTGGCCTTCTGGGGCTCGCTTGTCCACTGCTTCCACCCTTCCAGCTCTCTTTTCACACACTGAGAGGAAATTAGCAGAGACTCCCCTGTATTTGACCCAAAGCCAATCAAAGGAGGGTCCTCTCACTGGACCCAGACTTCCAACAGTTCATGTTTTTGGCAGACGATTGGTCAGTTCATGCTGCTGAATCGATCTATTATAAATGTTGCAACATTTTGGTCATCTGTTATCGGTCAAAATGCTACTTCAAAATCCACTATTTATATAGTCCTTTTTAGAATAAACACAGGCCACGGCTGAATGAGATGTTTTAAATGATTTAAGTTTATTGTTACAATTCTGACCAAATTATGGCTACGTCTGATGTGGTGTACTTTTGCTGCTCGGAGGGAAATATCTAAGAGTAAACTTCAAAAACTAAGCTAGAACACTTTTGGCTCTCAAAAAAAAACAAAAACAAACAAAAAAAAGCCTTCAGGAAAATCAAAGAACAACAACCGTGCTTTATTTGTTAACCAAACGTCCATGAGCGAGGTCTGCAGGCCAGCTCAAATCCCTTACTGGATCTCTGCAGAGTTGCTGCGGTCAAAGGCTGCGGAGCTACGAGCACGCCGAACCACCAGTCCAAATCTGTCCCACTGGTTCCCCCTTCTGAAGAGCTCATGTACTTACATTTGGGCAGAGAACACACATGTTCAAGCCTTAACTGTAAGCGTGAGTGTTTATTCTCAGGTGTGAGTATATCTTCTTTTTTTTTTTTTTTTCATTCGAATGTCTTTCCATTCGACAGCGTCTGTTTGCGCTCAGAAGGCTGAGCCCTGCCAAACAGCAGGAGGATCTGGCTAGAGGGGAGTGGACCAAATGTGCTTTTATTGCAGCAGTGTCTGGATGCTATTGAACATAATGATCTTTACAGATCTTGCCTCTATCCCTCTAAGTATTTTAATGAGCAGTGGTAATTGCACGCTTGGCTGTCCTGAGATGAGAGGACTCTGTTTGGGCTGATGGCTTTAGGAGGAGTCGGCCGCGTCTGGCAGCGGAGCGGTTTGATGAGGCCCACATTATCCGTGTTTTCCCATTCCAAAACATCGTCTTTAGACATTCGACTGAATCTGAAGGATTTGTGTGACAATGATATCACTTTTTCTTACTTAGGAGCAGCACTAAAGAGCCTCCAAGCTTCTGTCAGACATCCTGTCTCCGTGTTTGGATGAGTTATCAGTGGTGTGTGACTGTGCTACTGATTGTATTTCACCACCATGGATACACTCTCGCTCCATGCATACGCTATTGACAATGAAAGTAAAAGAACAGAGGCATGTGGGAGAGCATTAGGTAAGCCTGATGTCATTAAAGGCAGCCAAAGGCCTCTTCACTTTTCCTTTGCTAGACCTACAGTAGCATCAAGAGGGTGGTGTGTATTCTCCCTGAGCAAGAACAATGGTATTTTCATCTCTAATGAACATCCACACAAATTTAAGTTGAAACACACTACACAGCAGCACATCTGAAAGTAATAGTAACTAATTAGCACCTTGTAAGGCCCGACTAATATGCTCATTTCATAACTGATCCTTTTAAGGAGTTAAAAAGTCTGATATCCAGTAATGTGGGCTGATTTAATATGGTTACATGAAACTGACAGTCCTACATTACATATATATGTACACACACACACACACTGTAGCTATCATAATTACTCCTGGTTTCTGTTAGTATTTAGTTTCTGTTCCGTATTTCTATTATCAGGCTTGTGTTCAGTTTTAATGACACTGTTTCAAAACGATACTGACAAATCTACCAGTCGGTATTATCAGCTTACTGAGATATTGGTCGGGACTTAGTACCATATCACACTAAAAATAACCAAACACTCAAAAACATTACTGAAAGTAGTGACTTAACTGAAGTAAAATCTAAACATTAACACAACACTATACAGAGAACAACACACGGTGGAGAGAACACTTGGATTTACAACAAAATGTTGTTCACGATAAGATGAAAAAAAAAAACAAACAACAGCACAGACTCAGCAAGCAAATGCACAAGGGCAATCGTCCGGCATGCACCGTGACGCATGCAAAGAAAACTCCACTCAAAATATGGATATCAAATAAAAAAATAACAAAGAAATGAACAACAAAAAAAGCTCGAACATCAGCATCAGCAGCGACACCATCTTTACTGCTCTAATCCTTAAATTGGTCAAACCCTGGCAATCCACGGGGATGGTCCTGCTACTGCAACGAGTGAATTCACCACTGGCAGCAACATTATAACTCATTAGTTCTTGTAAATTAATTATCAGTGTTGAATCAGACTTGTACTCTCAAACGAAACAGAGTTTTGATACAGACCTCTCTGGAGCATCTAAACTTACCAAACCAACACAATCAACTTCACAGTATATAATCATCTAATAGGATCTTAATGTATTCTTGGTGTATTTAGATTTTTTGTGGCATGCTTTACACCTGATGCACCCCTAACCAGATTTATTGTTTCTGTAAAAACAACATTATATACCTAACATACAGTTCGACTCAAAAGCTTGAGCACACCTATTAAAGGTGTAAGGATTTTGCCAAATGTTAAAATAATAGTGAACAATTTATAACCATAACACATGGAATTATGCAAGAACCATCCTCTATTTTAACTTCTTCAAAGCGAACCCTCTTTCCTTTGATGCCGCTTTGTACCCTCTTGGCGTTCTCAATAGCAGCACCTGGGAGGATTTTCTAACAAGCCTGCAGAAGGTCCACATATGCCGAGCACTTGTTACATTAAAATTTTTTGTTTTGGAACTAAATTCAAACATAAGCATTAAATTAGGGGTGCACAAAAAAAAAACATTATTTACTATACTGATATGGCAGTACTGAAATGATCCTCTGTGGACAGTTTCTTAAGGTTTTATATACATGTTGTGAGCAGTCTGACCAACTGTCAGATAAATCAAGCCATTTGTAAGAGCCAATACATCAGTCATTTTAGTCAAAAATAATACGGGCCAATCCTTAACCAGATGTAAGTTATACTAATGAAAAAAATAAAAAAATTATAAAGATAAAAAAACCATCCAGATACTATACGATGATATTATATAGCACTGCGATATGAGTAGCTTTTGGCCAATTAGCAAGGTCGGTGACAGTTTAATTATAT
>JBBIGA010000146.1:13896492-13906851 GCA_037576975.1 Alestes dentex
ATACGATGATATTATATAGCACTGCGATATGAGTAGCTTTTGGCCAATTAGCAAGGTCGGTGACAGTTTAATTATATGGCTGCAGGTGCACCTTAATATACATTTATATAACCCAGATGTCATTACATATAAGCTTAAAGGGGAAAGTCCAGCAGTATGAACTGTCCCAGAACACTGAACGTTATAGAGCCGACCACACTTCACTTATTTTCCATATCAATCCCACCAGAGCACAAGGAACCCAATGAGTAATCTTCTACTGATCGCACTTTCTTTAATGTCCCATGGGAGCCATGTCAGTAATGGCATTTACACACGCCATACCCTTCTTCTCTACACTGCAGTTAAAACACACACACACACACACACACACGTGAGTCGGACGTCGACCTGCATGTCTGGGCAGTCCCGGCTCCGTGGTGTCAGTGTAGCGAGGCAGCACACGCGCTCAGAGGAGGTGCATGAGCTCAGGGTTCAAGCAGGGTTTACACTGCTCTCTGCTTCAGCACTGCTCTAATGGAAACCACAGAGAAGCAAACCCATGCCAGCAGAGCACTGCTCTTTATTACAGCTATACATCCAGCGTCAGCTCTGTCACTGTTCTGACGGCTGAACGCTACGCTGCACTCACTCTGGCATCCACAGTCGCTGCAACCTCTTCATATACGCATGGTTTCAATAGCAGAGATTACACATCAAAACCACTCCCTGAGCCGGCACCCATACACACTTCTGGACTTGATTCACCTCAGAGGACGATAATTGTCGGGACCTCCGCGCAGAATGTTATACCAAAGTGGACATGCCAACTTTATATAGAACTGTTCAGAGAGAGTATAATCACATTTCACATGACATTTCAAACAGGGATAGAGGGTCTTTTGCAATGCTGAGATAGTGGAAGAAATAGCCATATTGTAAATAGTTCCCCTTCTGACATGACTACGGTATAAGCTGCAGATGTAGACCAATGAAAAGATCAGGTTTATTTACCCTTTCATTTTTTTATGTTTACTTTTGAACCATCTGTTCTCTTCGAAAGGCCCACAAAACAATAGGGATGATTACTGTCAATGTTTCTTCACATTAAATCCTGTGCTAAAAGCGAGCGTGTTTAATATACATGTATACAAGCTTTGTAACAGTAATTCAGAAACCAGTTGCTGGTTTAATCAGTACACTTACTTTGCAGCTGCACTCAATGCCCATTACATCTGACATATATCGGTGCTACGCTCATCAACAGAAAGGGACCACCATAGGACCACTGCTGAATGGTGGTGGATCGCAGCGACCCCAGCAGAGTAGGAGCATGGCGGTAGGTGTTGCACTAGTGTGTGTGGGGAGTGTTGGTACAAGGTAGATCTGCCTAATAAACTGTAAATGACTGTTTTTCTAAGGCGTGTGTTAATTCTGCATTACACTGTCGACAATCGGAGGGATTTTCCTCCACCCTGAGCCTGTAGGAAATGTGCCGACAGAAGAAACAAATAAATATCCTGACACATTTATTTATATGTGTCTTGATGTGTCCATTCATAAGCACACACTCACATCCATATTTAAACAATAATTCAAAGCCTGGTGCCTGTCTTTCTGGACAGAACTGGATCCTGGCCACCTCTAATTGCAACCACATGTATGTGTGGTCAGAGAGAGAGAGAAAGAGAGAGAGAAAGAGAGAAAGAGAGAGAGTGAGAGGGAGGGAGGGAGAGAGAGTGAGAGAGTCTTCTCCTCTGACAAGCCCTTCTCTCAACACCAGGCTCCAAATCCAACCACAGGGCTGGGGCCAAACATAACATTTCATCAATCTTGTTTCACTGACAGGGAAACAGCATCAAACAAAGAGGCTCCTAATGGCTTTACTCTCTCTCCGCTTAGTATTTGCCCTAAAACTCATGATGATGAAAGCTAGCCGTGACCGTGAGCCTCTTTCACGTTGAGAGAGAGAGAGAAAGAAAGAGAGAAAGAGAAGACAGATAGATAGATGGGGGATAAAGAGAGAGCGAGAGGGCGAGAGAAACAGAGAAAGAGCGAAAATAAGAGAGAGGCTTCACCGTAAACGTTCAGGACGTAAACGTTAAACGCGAGCACTCGGGGAGAATCGCTGTGCTGATGACAGGGCCGTGTTTGAGCCAGAAACGAGTGTTCGAGACATTCACATTCAGGGGCAACCTCCGGAAATAAAACATAGAAACAAAAACACAACTCTATGGGACATGATAAAGTACCAAGCGGGGCAACAAAAAAATAAAATAAAATAAAGCAAGCCAAGTGCAATCGAGAGGCTCCAGTGCGCGAGCTGAGGCATCCAGGCATTCAGGGTGTGTGAACTGACTGAAGATCAGGGCCAGAGTCATGTCAGACAGAGATGAGGTGATGGACACGCAGCCGAGGAAAAGCTTTTCTCACGGCAACATGCACGGCCGCCGACAAAAAGCCAAACACGCCTCCAAGTCACAGAGAGCATGCGAGAGATGGTTTCACGGATAAAGGACACTCAACTCAAAATGATAACAGAAACGGAACGGAAAAGAGAAGGATGAAAATGAAACTTTACAAACAAACCATAAAGATGCAGTTAAGATAGCTGTGCATGTTTTTTTTTTTTTTTTACATCAGTGCATATTGCAAAAGAGTAGTTTTAGAAGCGATTCATAGGGTTTTCATGACTCGTTCAGAAAGTTACAAGACTTGACATGTGCTGACTAGAATGAGAATACAATAAAGTCACATGAGGAACAATAATATCAAATCTTATTTCCATAGTAGCACAAGAGGAATGACGAAAAACAGCAGTCATGAAAGCTCTAGAAATTAGAATGGAAATTAAAATGCAGCAAATAGGATGTGTTGAATAAAAGAAGCCACAGACACAGAGCAAAGGGCATGGACATGTGGCTTTCATGGCCAAGGTCTCCAGTCACAGTGTGACATTCATTTCTCTTTTAACCTCTAATATCTAACGTTTCATCACACAGCCTACATACACTATACTATTCCCCTCTATGAGGGACGCGCTTGAGTCACACAACCACACCTGCTTCTGGATTTGGACTTACTTTCTGCCTCGGGTCGAGTTATAACTCCCTCCGTATTTCTTCCGATTAAGGATGAGAGCAGCAATTTCTGGCACGTAGCGAGCAAACATGGCCTACATGCATGAAACAGAAAAAGAAAAGGGCATGCAGAGAGGGGTTCTACTGCGGCCGAGGCAGCAGAGCCTCCTGGAATACTTACTTTCTGCCATTAACCGCACTATAGGAACCACCATATTTCTTGCGGTTTCCTATTAACTCTATGATTTCAGGGACGTAGCTGGCAAACATGGCCTAAGGAGAAGATAGGAGACAGAAGCAGAGACTAAAAAAGAGAGCGGAGAGACTGGTCCAAGGAGGCACGCGCTTCTCCACACACACTCCCCACCATCGTCTTGAGGAGAGCACAGGTTGTTCAGGGAGCCATCGAGCTGGTCGAGAAAAAGTATGTTTGCGAATTTATTTATTTTTTTTGTCATTTGAGAACTATTAGCGATTTTTTTTGAGTATTTAGTACTGGGGATTCTTTTAAAAGGTATATTTAGCAGAGGAAAATGGTTCTGAGAATTTAAAAAAAAATCGTGTCCTGTAAAACAGCACTGTTTTAATCAGGGGGGAAAAAATGGTCGCAATCCAATGTGAAAAAGGAACATCACTGACAAAAGTGCAGAGGCCACTCGTTCAGAGAGAGAGAGAGAGAAAAAAAAAAAGTTAAAAAGTGAAAAACGGCGTATCAGATCATCCATCACATCGTGATGGCACCATCTCACGCAGAGGAAAAAAATATTTTAAAAAGAAGGCGACGAGGAAGAAAAAAAAAAAAAACCTATGTGCCATGTTTTGTCCAACAAACACTGATGATGTGGCAGGTTGATTTGAATAGTCCAGGCTGAACGCCCACAGCTGCAAAACACATTAAGACTCATTAGTGTGGCTGGAAATGAGCTGGATGCATTTTGCATAGTTCGCAGCCTCTTGTCCTGACGATAGCTTTGCTCTGTTTCGCCTCCTGAACGCGGATCCCTGTCCCGGCTGAGGCCTTCCTCAGCTGCGCTGCGGCTCTCTAGGGCCAGAATGAATTATGACATCTGTCTGATCAGAGCTGACGCTTTACAACATTTCCATACTGAAGTCATTAATTGGGCTGCTGATAGAAAGCAGGGAACAGGGCTATGATAACTTCCAGGCCTCTCCGAAACAAAGAAAGAACACATCGCTATGGTAACTGCATGACAGCTGGGCCCGTATCTGTGTCTCAGCACGGCCTGCATCCGCTCGGCATCTGAGCGTGGTCTGTGTCTGATCTGCCCTGTGTTGGAACATCTAATCTGCTCTCTATCTGTTTACGCTGTTACTATATGGACCGTTTCTGTGTTGTAGTCTGTTTTGTAGACTATTTGGTTTATATTTGGAGTCTATAAGGTAAATGAACTGGTAACTGGTTTGTACTGTAATACATGAACTGCATTTGTACTTCTAAATGATTTCTTTTCCAGCTACCCATAACTCCGTGCCAGCTTTTTATGACGAGTGGACCAGCAGAACTTCTAAAAAGTTTTTACATTACATTAACACATGTTAAAACTCCTTCTCCTATAATGTTGCCATTTTAGAAATGTGAGGTTTTCTTATGACAGTGATCGTTCGTTCTCTACTCTGTAATCTGTGTGGATTTTGGTCAGTATTGTAAATCATAAGTTGCATGCATTTGGGACAATTGGGTCTTTTTGTAGTTTGTAAACTGTCTGTAAACTGCATTTTGGCTAAACTGATTTAGTCTGCGTTGAGGTACGTCAAATATGTGTTCGGGCAGAGTGATTTAGTCTGTACTGACGTCTGTAAGCCGTATATCTTTGGCTTTAATGCTTTAGTCTGTTTTGAGGTCTGTAACTCGTATGTCTTTCGCTTTATTGGTTTAGTATTGTAGTCTGTAACCTGTATGTGTTTGGCTTCACTGGTTTAGTCTGTATGATGGTCTGTAAGCCTTATGTGTTTGGTTTTATTGGTTTAGTCTGTACTGTTGTCAGCGTGTGTTCAGAAATATCATTGGTATGAACTATGCAGCTACTAGACTGGTGTGCATGTGTAGCTACAACTGAAGATTATTAGCCGTGTGTTTAGGGCTGCTGTTGCTGTGGTCACGTTCAGGCAGAACTATGGGCCATCCTCCTGCCACTGTGTTTGTTGGAATTCGGGGAGGGACACAGAAGGGTGGGGTCTCCTGAAACCGCAACTGCTTTAAGAGAATAGCAACAACATTATCAGATTTTCAAAACACATTTCTTACATACTAGCATTAATCAAAAATATCACATATCAGATCAGAGGTGAAGAGCAATGGGTATTAACTAACAAAACTCTACTCAACTTACATATACATGTAAAATCTACATGTGCTACAGTGGCAAAACAGAAGGAGAGATCGTTGACGGTGGAGAACAGGCATTGTAAAGACACTGGAAATATACAAAGTGGAAAGTATTTCACTGGGACATTATGAAGACTATGGGTAGGTGACAGTAATGGACTTTGTATAGAGCAGGACTGTCTTCATCTAGGTGAAGTGACGGATGATGTGTGTGGAGAGGACCATCAGACAATGTGCAGATGAGAGAAAAGTCATTTTTACCAGACCGCCGAGAATGAAGAAGACCATGAAAAGGCGGCCGAGGGTGGTTTTCGCACAGACGTCTCCGTAGCCCACCGTGGACATAGTGACCATGAGTAAGTACACACATTCCCAATATGAAAGTTGTTGAGAATTTTGGAAATTTTCCCAAGGATCCCCTGAGTTTTCCACCTGAAGGGGGGAGAGCATGAACAGCATTACTGAAAAGAGTCAAGGCCTCTGAGTGCAACTCTAAGCCTGATCCTCTACAGCCACCTACTGTTTATTCAGATTATAGCCACCACTGAATGTGGGGCACTGGAGGGGGGTTTTACGTGCTTGAACTGTGAGAGGAATCAAACAGGTGGCTTTACTGTAGATCAGAGTCTCTGCTGCCATCTAGTGGCACTTATGTCCTCTGGCATATCCTGATAAGGGAATAGAAAGAAAAACTGAATTTTTAGCATCTTTGCTGTAACAAAACCGAATGAAGGCCTCAGCTTTGGTGCGTGATTCGTTCCTCTTCACGGTTTGTTACCTATACTCAAATGTTTGCTTGCTTTGGTGAGTTTGGGGAGTTGGGGGGCTCGTGTGTGTTTTCTCACTCACCAGATGAATGAATCCTGCAGCTGTGAGCCATGTGCTTATGAAGATGGAACACAGGTTCACCAGCTTGATGGAATTACTGTGAGAGACGAGAGTTACATCACACCTCTCAAAGTGAAACACATCGCACTGACGTACAGATTAATCAGTCATCTACTGAGCCCAACACACACATGGCCGGGTTGGCCAGGGTCGCCGCCACTTCACCGCTTACTGGGAGCAAATATACAGGTTATTATAAAAAGACCATTTCAAAGTCATATACTGGGAATCTCAGCCCTGCCTAAAGCTCTGCTTTTCACCAAAGTGTTGGGCAAAAGACAGCTACGTGGGTCATTAAACCCACATAAACAAAACAATTGACGCCCTGATCCACCACTTTTGGGTGAGAGCTGTGTGCTCTCCGTTCAAGGCAGTTTCAGCAATTTCTTGCATCTTGCCTTGCTAGTGCAGAGGCCGCCAGCTGTACTCAAAGAATAAGACACAATTTCTGAGGTGCCAATGGAAATAACCTGCTACGAGTCTCATGGCCACAGAGTGCACGCCATGTTTTCCTTTCCTCTTTGGTTTTCCTTGACTTAATCGCATCAAAATGCCACAGTGTCAGAGGGAGCACATCTCTCATGCCTGGTCTGCTGAAGGAGGAATCAATCAGTGCCTGTTTGCCTCATCCCCAGGCATTTCCATTCATCAGGTTGCATCGTGCTCTCACCTACAGCACGCTAAACACAGATACAGTGTGGGATTAACATCAAAACACCCTGCTGAGCTATAAGCTCTGGCCGACATCTGGGTCAAAGCAGGGGGGCTCTCTGCGAGGCGGATGGATGAATACTAGAGACGCACAAAGAGTGCAAAGTCTCGGAGAGTGAGGAGGAAATCACTAAGCGAGCTCTGTGGAGTGTAAAGGTACAATAAGAAGAATGAAGCCCAACTGTTAGAACTTAAGACTGAGCGATACAGACACAGACAAAGCAACATGAAGAGAAAGCTCACAGAAGACTGTGGGAAATATGCCTTTGCTTGATTACCATGATTCCTGGTGCAACAACTCACCAAGCTATGAAGCTAGTGATTAGCAGCGAGTCAACAACGTGCTCGTACAAGCGAAACGTTTCGCTGCTTATTGTACCTTTAACTAAAGTCTTACCATCACAGTCACTACTTGGCAACAAAGGAACATTGTAGAGAGCAGGTGGTCGGCCTTACCTTGTTTTTAAGATATTCAAAAACTGTAATATTTCTGAGAACTGTATCAATCTCAAGGCTCTTAGAAATCTCAGACCTGCAAGAAAAAAGAGGGGAAAGGTTACACACCATACAGCATCCATGGGCGACATGAAAAGAAAAACATTAATAAACAATCAGGGAAAGGATAGTTTACCACATAGTTAGCATACAATTGCAGAGCTGATGTTTAATGCAGAACACATTTCAGTATAGGTAACTATGGTGGTTAATCAATATACAGTATTGATATTCGTTGCATATCTAAACAACATCAACAACATACATCACAAAAAAGGGAAAATAACCTAAAATTGCCTTTTGGAATCAAATTCTTCAATTTGACCATCTGTACATAAGACATGAGACCATCAACATCAGTAAAGTGTGGCCATAAAGAAAGACAGGTAAACATCCATACAAAGCATTCACACTATGATCTGTTTAATCTTAGAAAAGCTTTTTAATGAACCCAACTAAACTTTTGAGAAACTACTGGAATTCCACTTTAACTCATTATACCAAATCTTCGTTGTTGGAATTAAATCTGGTCTCTATATTTTTGTAACCTTTTTACAGAACTGAAAAACACCATCTGACCTGTACATTCTGTGAAAAGTACACAGTGAACGGACCAATAGAAATAGTCTCACAATCACAGTTTCACCTAGTGCAGTGACCGAGCATTTACAGATACAGTGGGTATGGAAAAGAATTTTATATGATTCTATAGTAAATGATATGATGGCAACCAGAATCTCTGAGTTGGATGAAGGATCACCGCCCTCCTAGAAACACCTGTTAACCCAATCAGGAGCAACTAATCATGTTCTCCATTGCACACCAAGCTAACTGACTTCCACTTGTGATCAACTGTAATAGTCTTTATTTGTTCGGCATAAAGACAGCTATTCCTGGAGCATTTCAGTTCTTGGTAGCGCTGCGAGCAAACAGTCTGTGAGCAAACAGTCAGCAATGGGTGGCAAGGCACCGCAAAAAGATCTCAGGGATAAAGTTGTGGACAGGCACACATCGGGAGATTTCAAAAGCTTTATCAATCCTTAGGAGCACAGTCATGCCTATAATTAAGAAATGAAAGTACTACTAGGGCCCTCCCCGGGCTGTCCCTTTAAATTATAAAGAAGAGCCAGGAGGAGGCAGGAGGCAGTTACAGGAATTTGTGGCAAAAAGTGGTCATTGTTTGCATGTGACAACAATATCACAAGTGCTCCACAAAGGTGGTTTTGTATGGGAGGACTGCAGGAAAAAGCCACTTCTCAAGAAGGGTCACGTTAGGTCTCGAGTGAGTTTTGCTAAACATACCTCAAACTATTGGCCTCTACACCAACAGTACATCTGGCAGAAAGCCAGTACAGCTCACCTTCCAGTAAACACTATACCTACAGTAAAGCATGGGGGTGGTAGCATCCTGCCGTGGGGGTGTTTCTCTGGAGCAGTGACTGGAGCACTTGTCAGGAATGAAAGAAAAATGGATGGGGCAAAATAAAGTAAACTTCTCAAGGAAAACCTACAGCGCTCTACCAGAAAGTTATCAATGGTAGGTTCTCCTTTCAACCTGACAATGACCCAAAGTACACAGGACCACACAGTGTCACTAACAAAACTCTACTCAACTTACATATACATGTAAAATCTACATGTGCTACAGTGGAAGGAAGAAAACGTGAATGTCCTTGCATGGGCTAACCAGAGCCCAGACTTAAACCCTGATGAAAATCTGTGGAATGACTTGAAGATTACAGTCCACCAACAGTCACCATTCATTTTGACTGAGCTTGAACAGTTCTGTAAAGAACAGTGGGCAAATATTGCACAGTCTATGTGTGCAAAGTTGGCAGAGAACTATCCCAACAGACTCAAGTTAGTAATCAAAGCAAAGGATGGTTCTCTTTTACTTGCTTTGAGTAAGTACAGCTGGAATTTTATTTGTGTGTTTGTGAGTGCCTGTGTGTTTGTCTTCATTTCAGGCTGCAAAACAACAAAATGTGAATATTTTGAAGGGTGGATTCTTCGCTATACCCACTGTACATGCTGTAATTTCTTACGAATGGGTTCTCACTTGTGGCCAATGGAAACCAACAGGGACATTTTGTCGAATATGAGATTCCAAACTTTCATTTGATACCACTTCTGGGGTTTTGAGTAGAAAAGCAGATGGATATTTCTAAGTAGTCCAGTTTATGATGATCTGAGTTCGATTACAGTCTCGTTTGGAATACTTTTGTTTGAAAAGATCATCTCATAATATCATAACACGGAAAGAAGCAGAGAACATCAGCACTGATTCAAACCCGTTGCTATAAAATGGAAATCTCATGTAAATGTAATTAGTGCAATGAATCAGGTAATTATGTATTTATGTATTTACATTTAAACATCACTGCAAAGCGACAAAGAAGGCTCTCGACTTCTTTGTCGTTTTAGGGAAAGGCAAGTCTTGAAAATGGAGTGTTTTCACTTCAGTTCACTTTGAAGTGACACTTATTACCCAGAGTTCAAAGCAGTGAGAGTGGAGACTAGTGCACTCTTTACTACTTCACAAGAAATCAACATGAAAAGAAAAACAAAAGACTGAGACGTGCATAGCTTTCTACCATCAGGAAGAGTGTGTGAGAAACTGTGTGTCTCTGTGTGTGTGTGTGTGTGTGTGAGAGAGAGAGAGAGAGATAGCATAAGAGTGTGAGATAGGTGCCAAAATGAGCGCATCAAAGAACAGATTAAAGAACAATGCAACACCTGCTTCACCAGGCTGCTTACATAACATCAATCTAGCCCTGCTCTCACAGCCATGCATTACGCAGATTCTATATCTCTCTCTCTCTCTCTCCCACACACACACACACACACACACACACAAAC
>JBBIGA010000146.1:13906951-13927021 GCA_037576975.1 Alestes dentex
CACACACACACACACACACACACACACACACACACACACACACACACACACACACACACACACACATGCGCACACACGCGCACACACGCGCACACACACACTCAGTTCCATGATTAAATAAATAACACTCCTCATGTCGCATCACACCACTATTCAGACACTGGGATTGGGAAGATTTATACCATCACATGACAGAGATCTGGCTCCCCAGCCGTTTAAACAGTGCATTTTTGGAGCCTCAGATCTGTGGTACAATACATAAATGTGTATCATTGGGCCTGTCACTTCCAGTAGTATCAGTAGTCAATGAATCTGCCAATTCATTACTATTTTGTCTACTGACGAAACTGTTAAATAGGCCAAACAATAAAAATGGACAAAAAATGCACACCATGTTTATCCTCTTAAAGACCCCAAAATAACGTTTCAAATATAAAAACACCACGTAAAATATCAGCAAGATTGATATAAATGTGTGTGTCCATTAGGATCTATTTATAAGTGCTGCTAATTCATCAAGAAGGTACATTTTGATCACTAATCATTTTTATCAAGATGAGTTTTTAACTGAGTAATCACGATAACCTTCATGCAAATAAAGTCCCTTTACTGTGTTCAATGAGTATCTGACTAATCACAGTTCAAGATGTGTGAGTTATTTTGGTCAATATAATTCAGGAATATTACGTATTTACCAATGTGTTTGCAATATACTACAATAATAAATATCACAACATATAGTCCTGTAATTTCAATACTACTATTTGGCCCATATAATACAGCCCTAATACAAATGCAACGTATCTAAATAAACTCTAAACTTAAACTGAAAACATCATATATCAGAGTCAGGACCGGAGAAACCCCTGGTCACACTCTCTTACCCCAGTTGGAGAGCACACGGAGGCAGGAGGTGAGAGAGTGGAGGAGGCCATTGCTCTCTTTAGCCTCGCCTGTTCTCACGCGGTAGCCGTTGTGAAAGAGATCACCGCAGGACTTCTTGCGCCTGGGGTTGTCCTGGACAGCCTCAGTCTGCAGAGTGGCACGCAGGCCGCGGAACACTAGGATCTTACTGGAAATCATGGTTCTGATTCTCTGCTCTACTCCAGCTCCCCAGAACTTCACAGACGCTTCGACACAACTTCAAGAAATAACAATCTAAATCTGCCCTCAAGTCACTGAGATAGAAACAAGACACCCAGTCCAGCAGCTCTGGCACTCTGAAGCCTATAAGACAGAGTGTATTACAAGCCCTGGATGAAGCTCAATCTAAAAGAGACACCTGTAGCAGCGCTGCCTGTCTGTCTGTCTGTGAGCAGAGACTCATCATTTCGGGGCTGTAATCCGCAGCGCCCACGCACACATCTCCCCTTTGCCCCCCTCTCCATCACCAAAGGGACTCATGGGATTTTTTTTTTTTTTTTTGCCCAACACTAATGCTCCACGTCTGCATGAGGTGAAGCGCCTCTGCATGTCCTGAACCCTTCAGGGGATTTACAGCAGTTGAAATTGGAAAAATAAATAAATAAATAAAACGAGGGAAAAAATAATAATCCTAAAATTAATCATAAGCACCATGCTGACAGTGGTGATGTTTGTTTCTCTGCGGCCAAAGCGATATTGAAATGCAGCCGGAGTCTTACAATGTACTGTGCAAATAAACAATTTTTGGTAACGTAATCGCGGACTAAATTAAGACCTGTAATCCTGCTTTGAATCCATGAGACGCTAAAATCCACTGTATTTCGCTGGAGCATCATCCCATCGCGGTTTATGCATGATCGTTATGCTCGAGGGATGTTCTGACTGTATGGTCATTAGGAGGGCATTCAACTGCATTGATTTTGGAATGTGAGAATCCATTACAGTTTATTATTAACATCCAATGCATTACACACTCGAGACCTTTATACACTCTCTTAATTTCTTGCACCGTTTTCAAACATAAAAATAAAAAAGGTTTGGTCAAATGTTTTTATTGTGTATACTCCAGTTCTATGCCAATACAAAGTTTAAAAATATATCTATATAAAATTATATTATTATCACGTTAACACATTATTTATTTAACGCCGACAGTGATTTTATCGCAGGGCTGGGCAATTCATTTCTGCAGGGGGCCACATGAAAAATCTGAACTGTGCTGGAGGGCCAAACCAATGATAACTTAAACTTAATTCTGCTCTAAATTAATTTTCTCCCATTGTAAAAAGCAGTAAATTATATAGTTGATAAGCTGCTACTAGGCTTGTCATGATACTGAAATTAAAAACTTGATACCAATACTAAGGATGGTGCTTAATACTCAATATTATTTTCTACAGGGGGAGAAAAGAAAAAAACACAGGAACTTTTTAATAAATAATTTAAAGTGTGCTCAGGGGCCGTCGTGCCGTTTCTCTGCGGAGGAGAGCTTCGCGACCGGTGTTGTTCGATAGGTCTGGGGGAGCCGAGAGTCCGTGTAAAATTTCCCAGAACAAAGTTGTTCCCCGGCCGAGCTACGGGGCAAAATGTTCTGTGACATTTGTGTCCTTTTTTTTTCCTCCGTAGAGAGGGGTAGAGCCTCGGGCCTTCAAAGTGCCAAAGCTCCACCTGGCTCTCTACGGAGGAAAAAAAGTGGCACACACCTTTAAATGAGTCCTGATCCGACTGTCATGTAAACATTGGGTCCTCCAGGTAGCCGGGGGAGGGGCTGCCAGCTACAACGCCTGTGGAAAATTGTTGTAGTCTGCCGGAGATTTCCGTGAACTGGCAGTGCTAACTGTATTGATTAGTATCTGAGAATCGATTTTTTGACTACATTATTCATTTATGACTGACATACCACGGGCCGGACAGGGATCCCCAAAGGGCCGTATGTGGCCCGCGGACTGTAAAATGCCCAGTCTGTTTAATCGCATGGCAACTCAGGTTTTTTTTTTAATCTTTTTTTTGTGTCTATGCGGTTTTCGTGGGGGTCCGGTGTCCCATTATTTTTGTCCACATTATATAGACAAAAGTAATGGGACACCAGACCATTACACCAACAGGAACTTAAATGACACTGCATTCAGATACATAGACTTTCATAATGGAGTTGCTCCACCTTTACAACTGCTATAATAGTTCCACCCCTTACTGCACTTTTGTTCATACAGCAGTACTTTAAAAATAAAATGCGTGCAGTACACAACTTTTAATAATTTAATTTTGCTTATAACAATGTGATTAATAAAATATGTTCAGCGTTCCCAGCATTAATATATATATATATACAGTATATATATATATATATATATATATATATATATATATATTTACACACATATATAAAATAACTAATTCTGATCATTTAAAAATAAATAGCTAAATTATAAATGCTGATTCTGATCGTATCAAAATAATTGAATCAATCTAACATGCAACTGAGTCGTTATGAAATAAATCTACAATTTGACATCTGTTCATTACAAATCTGTAAAGATTTACAACTGAATTGGACGGCTGTGGGGAAATTCACACCCCTGATAGCTTCATTCATTCTCCTCCCAAAAAAGAAATCCCAGTTTGTGTTCTACAAATGCACCATGGGCTCATAAACCCCTGCAATCTGCTGAATGAGGCACACAGTGGGCAAGGCACAAGCAGAACAAGGCAGAGAGAAGATCAGGGCAAAGGCGACTGGGCCAACACAACATGCTGGGCGAGGCTTATGGAACACATGTGTACAAATGACAGATGCTCATTGAGGGTTTGGCACCACACTAGTCCGCTTCATTCACATCCGCAAGCTCTCACTCACACTACACGTCACGTGCCTCGCCGTTACAAGCCACTGGTTCCTGTTCTCAATCAACGAGATGGGCATCTGTATAGGGGATAATGTCCTGGATTACTCCCAGCAGGGCAAACAGCTCCCAGAATGCACTGGTCATGTATTGCACTGCCAGTCAGGCCTGCCATGTGAGGTCTGGTGGTAGTGGTGTGTGTGTGTGTGTGTGGGGGGGGGGGGGTTCTGCACGTGAAAGAGGCTTACAGCACACACTGGTTTCCTCCTCTGATGTTGGTCATGTTGTTTTGACACAGACGCCTCCTGTTTGCTATGGCGAAGACTATTCATGCTGGCAATGTAGCACCGAAGCTGCTTTATTCCAAGAGAAAAATCTGCTTTCAACCACCAGATGGCAGTGTTATGTAACGTTACATTTCAAGCATAATCAGTAACGCGGGGAAACACCCTGTTGGTTAAGAGGTCATAAACCTCACATGCTCAAAGTGTTTACTATGCCACAGTGCAATAACCAATACTTGTCAATATCAACACTGAGCTGTGTCTTGAATCTAGCAATATAGCTCACAGTCCACAAGAACAGTTCGGAAGAGCTTATGAGGGGTTTGAAAAGAAACATTTTCATGTCCAGGATCCACTATGAGCATCTTTAAGATGTCTGCATGCGAGCTGGTGTAATTACTGTACTCTGCTCAGTGTGGCCCACGAGGACCAGCACTGAGAGAGCATTTCTTAGAAGGCCTTAGATCACAAAACGCCTTCGTTTTAAATTCAGCAGTGTGAGACGAGGGTCAAGGCTGTCGTTAATTGCCTGGGCGGAGAAGGAGATACGGCTTGCAGCTTGCACCGTTTGAACGGAACCTTTTACTAATCCGCACAGTCCTCCTGGGAGGAGTGCTTGCTTTATGACACTTTAAGAAGATTAATTTCTGTTTTCCTCAAGTGGAGCTGGCATTGTCCTTCACCTTAGTGACACGCTTTTCTTAATTAATGTCCAGTTTCAAAAGAGGTAAAATGACTGGAAAGGCCTACGCAAGTACAAAGATGCTATAGCGGAGAACAGCCTCGGAAAATGCACAGGCTTTTTCCTCTTGTTGGCAGGATCATTTACTTTATCATGGTACTGCAACTACAAAATCAAATGTCAAAATAAAATCAAGCATGGACTCCACTGTGCATGAACATGACACGTGTTGACACAAAATATGTTCTATTTAATGCTAAAAATTGCAAGTGTCATTGGAATTTGTGCATGACCTAATATTATTTTTGATGCACAGATCATAATAAATAAACATTATGATAAAACATGGCTGTCACAATGACTCAATTTAAAATCAACTTTTTTTTTTAATTTTCCAAATGGTTGCTGTTCGGATTTTAATAAACCCTTTTCTTCTTCCAGTACATTATTTTGGAACCTTTGAAAAGCTACGCAGAGGTTGCTGTGGTTCAAGTCCATTTCCATTTCAGCTGGACTCGAGCAAGGTGTGCATCTACTGTGAACGCTAAATATGCCCAAGTATAGAGCTCAAGCACAACAGTCCCATTAACAAACATAACTTTGGTCTACGGCACAGAGGCTTTTGTTCTATGGCAGAGATGCAGTGCTTGCCGGAAATTTGGACAGACGAGAGAATACAGGAACAACTGAGGACAACACATAGAATTCTGAAACATTTGGTTAAACTGACTCGTTTGTGGATACCAAGGAACCACTGACCAAATGACAAGGTAAAAACGGATAAAGCAGTGAGTAATGTGATGACAAAAGCACGCTCTGGTATGGAACATTAAGGGCACTGTGAGCGCAGGCCTGTGGGGGGAGTAGGGAGGCCACAGTACATGACAACCCGGCCTAGTGAGAGTACACCCTTAGTCATGTCCAACTCACTCCTTAGGACTCCCCAAATCACATGATCCTACCAACACTGGGAGAGTGAAGGCTGACAGTGTTTCAGAGTCACATGAAGCACCACATTTCGTCACTCGACACTGACTCCATGCACTTTAAAGAGAACACAAACTGCCAGTTCTGTTACTTCAGCTATCAGAAGACTGCCAGCATCATGATGAGTGATTGGGAGAGGGATGGCAATTGTGCTCTCTTTGGCTCCTGGCTATGGTCACTGAGGATCAGACTCACAATTTGCCGACACCAGTGTACTGCAGGCATCCATGCAGTCCATTATTATTTATAATATTGTTTTACTATTATAACACCTTAATGTCCTAAAATAATTGCAGTGTGCAAGTGTTTGGTGTTTCTCCTCATTAGAACACCACTTTCACCAGTGTGGGTTTGATGGAGGCTGAATTACTCACTTAACAAGAAAGATTACTCCATTGATGATATTTTGCATGCAACGTGCGTGCACGGCCTTGCTGGAGATTTTGCACAGAGGATATTTCACAGTCTTTCATCATCTTTGAGCCTGTGCTCCTCAGGGCTGAGAGCCGGGTGCAGGGGACTTCAGCCAGTGTGAGTGTTTTAGACCTCACAGTGGAGCGAACAGTAGCATGACAAATTATTGCCTCATCCATACCAGCTTAACAAGACATTATTAATAAAACAACATAGCTTCTGGAATACAGCACGCACATCACGTAAGGTAGGACACTTCATGAAGTGTTTCATCATTAACTTCACAGTTACACAGTTTGTAAATTTCTTTCACTCTTCCATACCAGGTAAGAATTAGGATAAACACCAATGTGCATGTTTGCATGTGTGTATGTGTGTGTGTGTGTGTGTGTGTTTGTGTGTGTGTGTGTGAGGAGCTGCATTTGCATTTATTGTGCAGACTGCAGTGCCTTTGAGGGACAGAGTTACTGCCCCAGTTCCACCCTGCCAAAAGAACACTCACAGTCACTCTCTCTCTCACACACACACACACACACACATACACAGGCAAAAATATCACCTAGTGCAGTTCCCCCAGTCCCCTGACACTGCACTTTTGCCTCACCTGTGGGTCACCCCCTGTTTTGACACAGACACGGCCTGACAGAAAATCATTGCCAATGGGGAAGTGAATCAGCATGGAGCGTTTAGCCACCCCGCTGGCTCCTAAACAGTTGACCTGATCGAGTCAACTACAATAGTGGTCTCAACATTTCTGAGTCACGACCTCCCCCGAAAACGTATATTAGGGTTCTTAAACTGAGGTGAGCCCCTCTCAACTCATCCCTGACGCTCACTAAAGCTCTGCTCTTCTACATATTTCTCCTTTCATTTTGGTCTGAACACAAGCCACGTTCCTTTTTCAGCTTTTAGTAGACTTGATGGCTACTCAGCTCACAGCGACATTGCAAAAGCCATTGCAGACAACAGCTGCTCCAACTATTTGGCACTAATTCGAGTTTGAAATTTTGGTGTTAGTCGAAACACACCCTAAGCCACTTACCTATCCTAACACCGTTGTAAAATCATAATCTAGAACTTAAAAACACAACTAAGCCACAGAAAAAGGAAAAAAAAAAACAAAACATAAATATACTGAACTTAGTAGTAACAGAAAAAATGAGAAAAAAACAAACGGAGTGTAAGAACACTTGCACAGTCCAAACGCACTCTATGTCTGGGAATGACATATCTAAAGATTACACGATCATTCCTTTGGCATAACAAATCTCAGTGGTGTTTATAGCCCTGGACCACAGGAGTCAGATCCCGTGTCCTCTGTCTTGGCCCTGCCTGCATGCCTGTCATTTACCTGTGCCCCATCGTCTCTTCCCTCACACGCCTGTCCAATAGGTGGCATTTCAGTTCATTTCTCAGCCTTTCAGGGAACAGGACGTGACAACAAATCTAGCACCCAGCCTTCATTTTAATAAGATAGGCTGCCCTAACATTCGCCTTTGCCTCCTCCTCATCATCCTGCTCCCTTGTCTACCTCCTGTCTGATCGTTGCAGTGGCGGACGGAGGCTCTGTCACTGTGGATGAGCAGTGGGCACTGACTGATGCCCCGGGCGCCAGCGCTGAGGGGGAGAGTTGGGGAGAGAGAGAGAGAGAGAGAGAAGGAGGACAGGGGGGTGGCTTAGACACTCACCCAGCCAGCTCCTGTTCAGATACACTGATACAAACACTGGCGGCACAGTGAAGAAGTCCACCACCGAGTTCACCTCCAGCCAGAACCACAGCTTATCATTGGCCGCGATGAACTGAGGACACAGAGTGAAAGAGAAATGAGAAATGGATCATATTTAACCCCTTAAAAGCAAGTATATATTTTCGGTAATTATTATTCAAGTTACTACAAAGATCACATATTGCATATATTATGATTTATTCAGTTTGGCTGCAAATTATGCCCTCAAGATAAATAGATTTTTGAAGCAGATAAAACAACAAAAAACATTTCTTCGGGCAATTACATACCGAGCAAATATGAATATGAATATGAATGATTATAAGTGGCTCTCCACAATGTTGTGAAATTTGAGTTCTTTCATCTCCCACCACGCCAATTAAGTACTATACGCAGTACTGAGAGTAAGAAATTGAGGTGTAGGCCCACTTGCATGTTCTTGTAGTATTTCATGTCAATGCATAAGGTTAACATAAGCAATCGCAGCATTTCTGTAGCTCTGAGGACATTTTCAAATGGATAACAAAAAATAATGATCTTGTAGAGATACTTACACGAAGCCCAAAGTAGAGTAAGAAGAACACGTTGAATGCCATGTCGATTTGTAACGTGAAGTCTTTGTAGAAATTCTGACAGGATTCTATAGGACTGTGGGGAAGAGAAACTTCAGTGAAAAATAATGCTCATGATTTTAAAATGCTGCCAACACTTTACTGACATGCAGTAAAATACTGGCACAAAAATATCATAAACATCTAATGGAACATGTCATTTGATGTCATGGTAATATGTCCATTGATATGACAGTGTTTTGTTACTACTATGGGTAATTGCATCTAGTACTACGATACTTCATGCCACAACTTTTAATCAGCATGTGAAATAATCTTGACATCAAGCATAACATTGCTCATGAAAATGACTGGCAATGGCGTCCTAACACTGTTAAATGGACTTAATCGGTCATGACAAGCATATGACGTCGTCCATGTCATGCTAATGGCATGATTATGTCACTGTTTTGTAGGTTTACCAAACCAGTTTCCAAAACATTAAACTTGGACAAAAGCTAGAAGTGCAAGTTGTACCGTGAAAACAGAATGTCTTCATTTAATTCAGTATCATTCCAAAGTCTGCCATAAAGAGCAAAAGACTGACGTATAGAGCCAAGAAGCCTTTTGTGCCTGTATAAATGATGTATAATGCAGTCATATGAATCAATTGAGAACTGACATGAAAGAGTTAAAACAACTGCTGACAGATTCAATTTAGTTAAAAGGCGCAGATTCATAAACAGCCATCAGCTTTGGCAGTGAGGTTAATGTAGTGTTGCCCTTTTAGTGGCATTATCATTGATCTCGCCCCAAGTCTCAATTATTTATGAACTAGTGAGCCTTGGAATTAACAAACGAACAAAAAAAAAAAACAAAAAACCCCGCAACTGTAAAGTAAACAAAAACGGCCCGAATGACACGCTCTAAAAAACAAAGCCATTTAAAGACTCTCACTCAGGACGTTTCCTCAATACCTTTCTTTGTATTTTTGTCGATGTGGACAAAATTGTGTTGCTTTGTTTCATGCATCTTACGCCCGCATATATTTTTACGCTCCTGTGAGAAATAAGCTATAGTTCATGTAAGTGATTTGATTAGAAATATTTAGAGTTAGATATCATTTCAGCACTTCAGGCTGCAGCATCATTCAGCCAGTGTTATGGTATTTTTATTTCACTAGAAGAACTGCGTGCGAATAGCTTTCCAGGGTAAACGATTGGAATTTTTTCCATATGAAACTATAATCACAAAATGAGTTGTTTTTAAAGCTAATGAACTGATTTTATGGAGCTAATGTATGCAAGACTGTGACAGGATGAGCTATCGGACGTTCATTCGTTTTATGAAGTGGCTGATAACAGAACTAATGCAACTAACACTAACATGGGGAGCTTTAGTGCTTTTTATAAGGGTCATGTTTGCGCATTAGCACCTACAGCATGGCCTGTTCGTTAGTTGGAAGTAATGTTAGTTGTAGTTTAGTCTGTTAGAACACTGTTGTTGAGAGGAGGCTCCCGTTTACTGAAATCAGGGAAGCGTCTTTGTTGCCTGCTGGCCAGGACAGAAAGGCTGAGAAGAAGTTTCTTCCCCCAGGCTATTAGATTTCTAAACATGGACATGCCGGTGTCACTTTATGGTCATGATCATGATCAGTAACCTGTATTTGTCCATTTACCTTCTGTTCATCTACTATCTGTCCATACAAGGTTGCACCACTCAGTCACTTTAGAAATGTGTTATTTATTATTACTTATTTTACTTGTTATATTGTTTTACATTTTATTCTTATTTTATATTATTATTTTTGCACAATCTAGGAGCTGGCCAGATTATCATTTCATTATATGTTGTCCTGGATCACGATGTATGTGACAGGTAAAGCTCTTGAATCTCGAATTTTGTTTTTCTTCCGAGCTGGTTGAAAATAATGTGCTTCTGTGGAAAGCTAAGTCAGACTTGCATGAGCTGTATATGGTCTGCTTTACTGTGTTGAGGAAATGCTCCCTTCTTTTTGAGCGTTCAGCTTTAGTAACTCTTTTTTTTATTGACTATATGCACACATTGGCATTACCCTATAGATGCTCCCCTCAGGTTAAATGCTGCTTTGACTGCATTAGATATTTGTCGGCAGTTTTGTGTAGTCACTATCTAAATTGTTCGTTTATTTCAGCTCAAGAAGCTAGTAGCCTTAAGTTTGCATGATATTTTCATAATTTTAATTCTTTCTTTCCTCGTTAGTGATGTGCACATTACTGAATAGGGAATCTTTCCTTTAAGTCATGTCTGCAAAACTCCCTCAGAATGACACTGTACATTAACATTCATAATTATTCGCCAAGTATTCCTCATTCATGTCAGATCACTGTTTTCAAATACAGTGGCAGATGCTTTTTTCACCCACGCCTAGCCTTGCACAGCACAGAGGAACATTTGGCACGGGCTGCATATCCCTCAGAGCACAATTCTGCCCTCATTTCACAATAACAAGCCTTGCTGACCTTCAACCTGGATATAATTTGTCGGAAGAGGAAATTCTTGCACACAGAAATTAAAAGCTACGAAGTGGAAACAGTACAGAAGGCAAAACTACCCAGACGGCTTCATCATCCACTGCAGACACACCAGAGCGCTCAGGACCTGAATAATTGATCATGTATCCATCTGGGCATAATGCTATAGCCGCCACAGAAGGGGAAATCCCCGCTTTACTATGCCACAGAGAAAGAGATAATGCAATAATCTGCATGTGTTCTAAAAATACTCAGCAGTGGATAATGTGTTTGGCAGACATTTGCGGCAACTGCAACAGATTGTGTTGTCAATTTGTGGACATTATGAACTGCAGGACAGGACAGTCAGACTCTTTATTCCTGTCCGTGCTTGTGCAGTTTTGTGGTGCTCTGGTTTTGTTCTCTGTGGGTCTGTTTTTGTTCTTTGTGTTGTTCCATGGTCCTAGAGGAACACTGTTTCGTTTCACTGCGTACTGTGTATATGGTTGAAATGACAAACGATTTACATGATGCTGAAATACATGACTTGACTACTTGACTATTTTCATGAAGCTGTGAGTCTAGTATAATGGTATGACATCGCTGCGATTCAGACTGCTCCTTGGTTGGTTAGAAATTATAGCACCTGCGCCAACATAGGTGGAGTTGCACAGCACGGGATGTGGAATTAAAGAGTGCCGTTATCAACCAGAATTTGGACAAGTTCACCCACTTGCTATGCACAACGGACCGAGTTATTTTATTTGTAACAAATAAGGACAAACAAGTAAATCATACCACAGGCTTGCCATTATGCAAAGACTATCCATGAAAATATATCCAAGAAAACTCAAAATGGTTCATTTAAACAAATATAGGTTCATTTAATCTATATGTCACACTAAATGGTTTCACATCCTGATGTTACAAAATGCACTGTCCAAGTCTTTCCACCAGCAACATCCTGAATGAATGAATGAATTAATGAATGAATGCAAGATTTAAATTGTCATCTCATTGACTAAAGGAAAAGTATCAACCACGTAAAAACACCTGTTATAGCCCCTAAATGGTGGTGGTTAATGTGCCAAAAGTATGACTTCTTGACACTTCAAGACATAATACAGGTGGTTCTCAGATTACAACAGTCTCGACATACGATGTTCTGAGTTTACGACGCTCACTCCCATAACTAGTTTGGTTGCACGCGGCGGAAGAATACGCAGTAACGTGCTGTATGAGTGAGGGAGTAGGCGTCCCCCAGTACGCTTACCTACAGAATTTTGGACTGTTATAAGAGCAAGTGTTTTTACACTAATTTTTGGTCTTTTTTTTTACTACAGTACAGTGTACAAGTATAGTATATTTATGTCCTTTTCCTTTTTCTGTGGTTTAGTTGTGTTTTTACGCTCTAGATTATGATTTTACAACTGAGTTTGGATTGGTAAGTAATTTAGCCTAGGGTGTGCTTCAACTAACACCAAAATTCGGGTTCCGTAACTGTTGTAGGAACGGATCTGTGGCGTAACCCGAGAAGCCCCAGTATACGGAACGTCACAGTATGTATTTTTTTAGACATCTGATAAGTTCTGATTAGACAAAGGGCAGCCGCTTGTGGTACATTTAAATAAATACTATACAAATATGAGTTCAAGACACTGCATTTGATAAACTATATCACGCTCTTTGTGATGAAACATGCAGTTGGGTCAGCATATTGAGACATATTGTTACACAATTTATGACCACTTTTCTGAAGCTCTCAGTGTGGTTTACTGAAGTCCCAGTGCTTTAGAAATAGTACACCTCAACAACTTTCGATAATTAACGGCCGATTTTATCATTAAGAGAATTATTGCCCACTTTGGATTTAATGGGTCCAAACTGATTTGCCAATTTTATCCCGGAGACCGTAAAGGTTACAATCGCTGCCAGTTTATTTACAACAATACTGGTACACTTGAGCACAAAAAATACCATACAGGTTAACACCAGATGTAAAACGTGCTCTTAACATGAGATAACAAGGTATAAAAATATCTTGCTGTGAGCAGAACTGATAAAAAATCAACAAAATCACTGAAATCCTGAGACTACATCCCCCTCACTACATTATTTGTTTCAAACTACGTCAGTTGTGATCTGACACATTTCACAACCGACAATCATATCAGCCAGTGAAGAACTAATTAACTAAAACTGTTGCAGTGTTACCTGATCTCAGCCATAATTATTAGTTACTTTTTAGTTCCTAAAGTTGGATGTCAGTCTAAATTGCACACGTTTCAGATCGATCAGGCCACAGTGTGTGTATGCTGTGCAGTATATGATAACAGACACCCTGATCTTCAGAATCAATGTCACTACACACTTGCAGTCACATGGGATCCCCGCCCTGGACACGTGGCATCCAGGCAGAAAATAGAAGTGGCCAGGCCCTCTCCTTCCACCTGCCACCTCCTTCAGTGTTGTCCTAGCGTGAGAGCCTGGACTCCTAGTGGCATTACAGACAATCTGTCTTCCAGTGGCCCTATATAGCAGGCGAATGATTTCAGGTCAAGCACAGAGTAATGGAGGTACAGGGCTGTGGATGGACTCGACCCTGGTCAGGTGCTCCACTGAGGCACAACTTTACACTAGGTGGCCTCAGCTCCTTATCCTAAGGAGTAGTGAAGAGTGTGTGGAGGACATACAACGGTGCCATACCACCCTGAGGGACACACACACACACACACACACACACACACACACACACACACACACACACAACAGAGAGGGCTATTTCAGGCTAACTATACTTCTGCACATTAGCCTCGTTTTGTGTTGGCATTAGGTTCAATGAAAATGTCCTTTTCAGCAGTTACAGAACATTTAAAGAGCTAGTCAACACTGCGTAAAGTACCTACACTGTTTAGCACATATCACTCTTCGACAAGAAGTAGGAAAAATAAAATAGATCATAAGTCCAGCAGTGTTTGTGTGGGAATCAGAGATGTCTTGGCTGGGTCCTAGAATAAAAAAAAAACAAAACAAAAAACAATGAGGGTCGAGAAGGAGAGGTCACAGAGAGAGGGAGACGGAGAAAGAGAGAGAGCTGTTGTCCCTGGTGGGCTATGGGGCCAGGTTAATACTGCAGTGATTGATTTAGGCCAAGGCACCATTTCTAAAATAAGAGTGATTTAGCACCTGCAAGGGCACCAGACAAATAAAACCTCAGTTGGGACCCTAAAAATAGCCTCTCCGTTTTGATTCTCCCTGAAGCACTCTCTGCATGTGGTTCACTTAAAGGAGAAAACACACAAAGCACCGTTCCCGTGTCTCTCTCGCTTAATGAAACCAACAGTCTGAGTAAGGTGTAGCTACTGCCTGAAACCACAGCGCACTGCTCACAATGCCTGCCCTGCAAGATTAACCATACCTCCTGACTGAAGATGTAAAAATGTAACACACTCAGACATTCCTCATATATAAAATATGCTCGATACATATGTCTAACCCGTAATGTTATATTAAGGTGTGAATTTGTTTCAAATATAGCTAAATGTGTTTTTTTTCAGTTAAAACACAGGATATTTTATTCCATTATAATGTATTCCATTATCTTGGGGCAAATTTGGTTGCCCACAATGCTTTTTGAACTCTGAATAATCATCTCAGTATGATTTGTGACAACTCCAAAAGTAAATTACATTTAGGCTGATTTAATTTTGCAAAGGCAAATGCAAATGTGTATGCGGCTCTTGTGCTGTCTTGATTAAAATTAAGCGGAGTCAAGGAGTTGGCTTCAATGACTCCAGTGACAGGAGACGCGAGTTCACTCCAGAAACTTGTCATCCATCACTAGGCAGGATCGGTGAGAAAGCATGAAACAAAGTGCACATAAAAGTTTCATTCAGGCTTTCCAGTGCCTGTGGAACTGAGTGAAAAATTAAGTGTTAATTCTTTTAGGGCCGCTGGTGGCCTAGTGGTTAGGGAGTTGCCCCTGTTATCAGAAGTTTGTGGGTTTGAATCCCATGTCTGCTAGTGGCACCACTGAGGTACCCTTGAGCAAGGTACTGACCCCACACACTGCTCCCCAAGGGCCCCCATGTTGTTGGCAGCCCACTGCTGCACTTGGTGAATGGGTTAAATGCAGAGAAAGAATTTCACACTGGTCACACTGTGTGCTGTGCTGTGCTGTGCAGTGTTCACGCATGACTATAAGAGGCCACTTTACTTTTGTTTTGTATCAAATTGTCACACAGTCATGGCCAGAGTTAGGGATTCCTAACATGTTTTAACTTTTATGTCTGTATATGCAATTCCTAGTTGTTTCCCAGTGGTTCAACACTGTATACCTGAACACCATGTGCAGTGTATACCTGAACACTACACCTCAGCATCCCTCCCATACCATTCATCATGCAAGCTAACTGCAAGGAAATTAAATGCCATTTCTTATCTACTTATTGAACGAGGCTTTCAAAAAATGTAGGCACCTTGTCAGGTTCCAATATCACTGGCTGATTTTGCCTACTCTGTGGCACCCCAGTGTGATTTAACTGCACAGAGGAGTGTGTGTCCTGTGGCTCTGCTTCAGTTATAAGAGACTAGTGCTGCAGAGAGCCCTTTGAGTCAGGTTTGGCCAAAAGGAAGTCACTTGTCTCCCCCATGTAAACTGAATCTGGATGAGTGTTCTGCAGAGGACTGAGAAGTACTACAGCATATGAGCAAGTTAAAGGGGAGATCTGGATATCATCCAAATAATAATAGATGCTAGTAGCAATTAGGGGTATAAATATTTAGTTTGATTACAATTCTGCAGAAACCTATTCACACAGCCCATGTGAGTGTGTCCCTAAAAATACATGTGCAATACAAGCACTGATTCTTGCCTGATATTGGATTTCAGCTGCTCATCAGTTTGGGGTGTTTTGTATTTTCATGATGCATCAAATATTTTCAGTGTGTGACAGGTCTGGACTGCAAGTGGGACAGTTTAGCACCTTGACTCCTTTATTACAGAGTCACGTTGCCTGAATGGCAGCATATGTTGCTCCAAAACCTGTCTAGAACGTTCCTCTCCTTTTTAACTTGGAGGACACCGTGTCCATAATTAGCAACAAGAATTTCACATTTGTCAGACCACAGGAGTTTTCTATTTCGCCCCAGTCCATCTTTAATGAGCCCAGGTCCAGAGAAGGCAGCAGCATTTATGGATCATTTTTAAATATATTTGAAAATGTTGCTGAGTCCATGTGGTGAATTCCACTACAGAATCATATCTGCTTTTAATGCAGTGCTTTTAAAGATCACAGCCATCCAATACTGGTATAGAGATTTCTCTGGATTCTCCGAATTTTGTAATGATGTAATAAACGATTTAATTTGAAATTCCCACATTTTAGTTCATTTAACATTGAGGAATGATCATGAATTGTTGTCTATGCAGTCTATTACAGAGTGGTGAATGTTTACTTCTGAGAGACTCTGGAATTCTCTTTTTATACCCAGTCATGTTACTGGCCTGTCACCAATTAACCTAATTAACTGTGAAATGTTCCACCAAGTGTTTTTTTGTTGTAGCATTACACAATTAGATTACACGATTAGGTTCACCGGCGACAGGTCAGTAATATGATTTGGTAGAAAAGATTTTCCTAGACTCTCAGAAGTAAAGATGGGGAGAGATTCACAACAGTCGTCCAAGTAAAACTGCAAAGAATCTGAGCATACTTTACTAGCTCTGAGGAAATATCTTCCTATCCATTTTACAGTTTTTTTCTAATCCCTTTCCCGGGTCAACACCCCTCCCCCAAAAGCTTACAGGCGAGCCTGAGCTTAAATATGGAGCTCTATGCAGGCTCCACAGAGTGTGTGGGAGATCTGAGAGCACAGGGATGCTCTACTAGAATTAAGACGTGGATTATTCATCTCTGCATTGCAGTGGCAGCACGTTTGTTTCTGATGCTTCTCAGACTGCAGTCATGCTAGTGGCCAGCCCTAGGCCAGGTTAACTTCACTCACAAATATACTCCATACTCGCCCAGCATGTACTGATCTGCTTCCAAAGGCTGCAATTTCTTCTCATTTAACTGCATAAATAGGTCATTAGGTTCTGCTTCTTTTCTATGTTTCTCATCACTGAAATTGATTGTTCAAGACAGTTAATGTTGGGGTCCCAAAGGGATCACTGAATGTAACTGCACACATTGCACATTACACTCCTACAAAGGCTATGTGATATCAATATACAGCACAAGTGGGACACAAACAAAGGCATCCCTTGAAGGAGAGCCTCCCTGCTGCTGGCCTACATATCTCTTTCTTCATAGTGCAGTTCCAATAAAAAGAGACTCGTGTCCAAGGGGAAAAGCGCCGCCTGTTCCCATTAAGTATATGACAACGAAACAAGACAATGTTAAAGCAATAAGTTCAGCAAAAAAAAAACCCTACATTTCTGTGGCTCTTCATTTTCATTATTAATGCATTATTTACATAGAATATTTTTTACTATGATCTGTAAGTCAGTGTTCAATTGGTAACACAGTCTGGTAACACAGACCTGCCTATTGCTAGAGAGTCTATTGTTTTGTCACTTAACATGGCGAAAGACTGTCTACCTTGATGGGAAACCTCCATCTGATTGGCATGCAAAATAACCAGTCACAAACTGAGGCTAAAGCAAAAACACAAAACACACGGATATCACAGTAGTATGCACTGGCAAGCACAAAAGGATAAAGTGAGGATAATGGGTCAGAGAATCACTGAAGTGGCAGGCGTTGATAGTGTTTACTACCAAACAAAAATTGTAAAAGGATGGACGACCAGTGAACTGGTAAGAGGGTCATGGGTGCCAAAGGCTCGCTAATGTGCATGGAGAGAGAAGGCCAGCCCATCTTGTCCGATCCCAAAAAGAGCTACTACAGCACACTGCTGAAAACGCTAATCCTGGCTTTAACAGAAAGTGCTGTGTGTGGGGCTGTATAGCCATGGACTGGCCAGAGTGCTCATGCTGACCCCTGCCCCTTGCTGAAAAGGCCCTATAGGCACAAGAACATCAGGACCATGGAGCAATGTAAGAAGGTGACCTGGTCTGTTGAATCATGTTTTCTTTTGCATCATGCGAAAGGCTGGCTGCGTGTTCAAGCTGGCATTGGGATGCACTGTGGAATGTCAGTAGAGGTAGTGAGACTCTCCAAGCAATGCTGCTGCTAAGAAACCTTCGGTCTTGGAATTCATGTGGATGTTACGTTGACACATACCACCTACTTAAGCATTGCTGTAGACCAAGAACACCCTTTCATTACAACAATATTCCCTAGTGGCAGTGACTTCTTTCCACAGGATGACGTGCATGGCCACTCTGGAAACACCGGCTTCAGAAACGTTAGAAAGAGTTCAAGATGTTGACTTCATCTGACTGAGCATCTGTGGGATGTGCTGGACAAATCTGTCGGATCTATGGAGACCCCCCTTCACAACTTAGACATCAAGGACCTACTGCTCAAGTATTGGTGCCAGATAGAACAGCACACTTTTATAGCTAAGTTTAACAGCACATTGTAGAAAACAGCCTTTGTGCTCTGGATCTGCATGTTATGAAGTTTTAGTTCTGTACTGGAGCATGGTGAATGTGGCAAAAAAGTGACTTCCACCAATTACCATTGTGCAAATTCTAAATGATCTACACTGAGATGACTAAATTATCTCACACTAGCCTCCAACTGTGAGAAGATATGTAGTCCAAAAAACATTTTCTACTACTGTAACATGCTGTTGTTCAAAAATGGACAAAAAGCTAGCTGTGCAACACAGTTTTGTAATTTTTTATAGACAGCAGTAGGTCATACAGTTTCAGAAACCACATAAGCATGTCTACTTAAGATTACTTGACGCTTCAATGTCATGTGCAACCTGAATCCTACCTTGGCTAATTGAAAACACATGTTCCAAACTCTGTCCTGAAGTAACCCCTGCCCCATCACTGTTTAGTGATTTCCTGCTCTGTTACCCTCTAATACCTTCAATTTAGCAAAGCAGGGTTGTGATCAAGGAACACTGAAAATATCCAGAGCCAGGGTTGGGAACCACTGCTTTAAATAAATGCACCAGGCTACAGTACTTTCAGTGGGCCCCTTTACTATGCACGATACCATGCAACACTGAACAGTAACAAACAGTATCAGCAGTGCACTGATATATATTTATACCCTTTGTATAACCTTTTTACCAGAGTTCAGCATGGCTAAGACCTGTTACAAATGATTAAAACATGATCCTGTGAACTGTGTCTGTCCACACACTTTGATCTGACCTTAGCTATGTGAACCCCGGGGATGTTGTTGGTTCTCCACCAGAGAGGGCTGTACATCCACTGAGCTGTGCAAAGTGGCTCCCTGAGAGGCTGGCATGACCACTGAAGCGGAGATAAAAGCTCATCTTCACACAGCTCCCCACCCCACCCCTGCCAATACAGCTTTTTACCCTTCATCAAATTTTGAGCTACCTTAGGGAGGGAGGTACCATCATCTCAGAATCACTCAAAATGTTCAACTCGAGCTGTTCCCTGATGGCTTTTTTAATGGACCATTACATCGTCTATTTGTGCACCTTTGGCAAGAGGCATTTTGTCATGTTTCGCCTTTGTGGTCAGGACATATTCTATACACAAACACATATAAGAAAATGCTTCTATCAGACTCCAAGAAACATTCGCGATAATCAGAATCAGAAGTTTGCAGATGATCTATTATCAAGCCATTAGCCAGTGAGTCACGCTAGCAGCAGAGGTCAGTTGAAGAACGTTGGCACAGTTTGTTATGGAGGGTGAGAAGCTGAGTGTTGTTTGCACACATATCTCTGCAGTGAAGGCAGCAGGGGAAGAGGCTTTAGGTGCCACAGCATAGGGTTGAGCTGAGGCCGTAACTCTAGAGCTCCACTCTGTTTAGATCATTAAGAGCAGGTCCCAGCACCCAGCGCTGCTGCCATAGCCTGATTTGGAGCTGGCCCAGGTGAAAGGGGTGAGAAGGATAGTGAGAAGTGTCCTAGTTCTAGCCTTAGATAAATGAGTGCAAAGCTAGATCACAACACACCAAAACGTATGCATCTGCATACACACACACACACACACACACACACACACACACACACACACACACACACACACACACACACACACACA
>JBBIGA010000146.1:13927121-13943500 GCA_037576975.1 Alestes dentex
CACACACACACACACACACACACACACACACACACACACACACACACACACACACACACACACACACACACAGGTAGACAGGTACCAGATAACACAACCTTACGTCACATTTACCCTAAACCCAACAGCAACCTCCTTCCTAGTGAACATATCACACTGTAAATACTGTATAAATAAATACTTCACCCACTGGTCAACCTACCTTAAGCTGTGTTCGCTGATTTTGATCGCTGTGCATGGGTCCTTTTTTCACCTTTAAAAAATATGAGCTAAAGCTGTCTAGATTGCCAGCCGATGCTATAAATAGTGCAAGGTTTTTATGGGCCACAACATATTGTTTGACACAAATTCTGCAATAAAGCAGAGAATAATATTTTATCACCCACGACAAGAAAACAAAGCAGTACTTTGCTTGAAGGTTCATCCTTGGGGTGCTGGAGCCTATCCCAGCGCTTACAGGACAAAAGGTACAGAAACATCCTGTACAAGTTGCCAGTCCATCACAGTGTGTACCAATCAGGCTGTCCAAGATATGGCTGTTGCAATAAAGCCGTGTCTCTTCATTCTTTACTTTCTTTTTTTTTTTTGAGCTACTGTCTATACTGTTTAAAAATTTCATACTGAACACGCCAAAATATGTTCCCAATTTGTTTTTGTTTTGTTTTGTTTTTTGGCTTTTTTTAGTATGTGGTATACATGAGAGCTTAATAACAAAAAAAGGTTCAGTTGATATTGTCCATAGCTCTTAATTACACAGACCCCACCCTGTGAGCCATATCACCCCACAGCAACACCTGTCTAATCACAAACTGTACAGGACACTCTTCTCACACAGCAAACACAGTGATTCATGACAGGCTCAGTCTGTCAAATGTCAATCAAAGTTCAAAGGACAGTAGCTTCTCCTGAACGCCATCTTATCGGCAAGTGTTCCACCAGCACACAAGGCAGCATTTAAAATACAATGAGTTCATTTCCAGTTTTTATTTCATCTTGCTTCATAATCTGGCTTATCTGTATATTTCAAAGTGACTTAAAAGCCCTCTATAATTCCGCCTTTTCCGATTACAGCGCCGATAGAGAGATGTAATCACAGTCAGCGATGTCAAGCTATAGACCATATGCTGAATGTTGTGCACCACACAACAAGACGCATACTGTTAGAAAATGACATGCCAGCTTGGGCTTGTTGAATGATGCATAAACACAGAAGCTTGCTGGCTGCCCTGGCTCCTCTAAAGTCCTGACCTTGGCATTATAGGGATTAAAAACTTCCATCACGGCCAGCCTTGCTCTTGTGTACAATCAGAAGCTGTCAACGCAGCAACAGGCTCACTTTATCTGTTCCTTTACAAGCAAGACTGGACACACACTGAGAATGATTTCAAAATTCACCCACAGCTTGGATTAAAACTGCATGTCAGGTTTTACATGACTTTTTATATCCACATATTCAGGCTAGAATCCAGCATGGTGGCTATACAGCACAGTGTGTGGTTACTGTGCTACAGAGGAAACAACCAAAGGTGACACCAGTGATTTCACAGCACCTGGATTAGCTGCACAAACGCTGCTGAGGTAATGAGTCACTGAGCCACAATACGTCTTGAAATACTGCATATGCTGCAAGTCAAAGTCAACCTGAATGGAAAATCAAAACATGTTTGTCTTAACATGACACATTTCTGAGAAACAGGCTAATCAGGAAGGAAAAATTTGTGAGAGAACATGATTTTATTTCTCATTATTTGACTGTATTAAGAAAAGTGGGCATTCTAAAAGTCAGAGCAAAGACCTGCAGAAAGGCCTCACCTCCATTCGTATGCTTGACTGCATCAGCTTTTACAAGAGGTTACTACAGAAAATTTATAGTAACCAATAATATTATCGCATGTTTCCTTCCTTCTCTCACCACATCCATCAAGTGACGAGTGAAAAGTCTTCACCTCTGGTCCCAGCTGCATGTTCAAGGGAAACACTTTGACTCACAAAAACTGGTCCCATTCTAAATCAAAACGGGACACTTTCTAATTATTATGGGTGTACGTCTGAGTTGTAAAACCTTCAGTCCATCTCCTAAAGGCCCAGTAGAATTGGAGCGAGGCCACTGGGTATTTCATAGTTTTATACGAACTATTATGTATAGAGTATTCACATTCTATACAACCAGCATGATGATTCTGTAAAATAAAGCTAAATCACAGATTCTCTGAAGGCCTGGAAATCCCTGAGCGTTCCCCACTGTTTTTGTTTTTGTTGTAATTCCTAGCCTATCTGGTTTCAGTGAGCTATAACAACACACTACAGCTTGACAGAATAGCATTTTCTGGAAACTGGAAACCTAATGATATTGAGCAAATCCCCACCGCAGCCTTGAGTGGCCTGGCTTAATGCAGAATTTTGTCTGCATTCTCCTCTAACGTCTGTCCAAAGTCACAATAGCTGCAATGAAAAAGAGCATTTGTGAGCAGGGCATGGTCAGGTCAATTATCTCGCTCATGGGCATGACAGCAACGGTCCAGAGGAAAGCACTGGCCTTACTGCTCCTTGACAAAAACCCATGATGCCCGGCTGAGGATTCAAGTCTGTAACCCTCCACTTCCTGATATTAAGCTTTTACCAGCTGAGTCATTGCTTCCCCCAAGGCAAGATGACAGGAGGCACACACTATCAGGATATATGAGTTCCATTTGCAAACAGCGATACCTGGTTGCCCAGGCAACAGCTGGGCAAACGAACAGCGCACCTGTCTCTAAGGAGCATGAGGGAGGGGGTGGGCACCAGAGATGCTCAGACTGATGTAACCATGGAAACTGATTCACTTGGATTCCATTGACAAAATCATCATGCCACACCAAGGCTGAATTTAAAGTCCTATTTTGCACTGGGAACAGAACAAAGATAGAGAATTCTATAATGGCACACTCCACCAACAGATAATGGAGGGATCATTAAAATGGTATCATTACCTACATTGGAAAATAGCAGGCTGGTACATAGGACACTGTACCCTACCTGTATCTTTGTACTAACACAATTAGCCTGTGAAATTCTTCATCAGCCGCTTATTCTGAGCACTGCGCTTACAGCACATTTACAAAAGCCTTTTCAGGGAAGCTGAAATGTATCTCACCCTTGGGCCAAGGAAAACTTGCCGTGCTTATGTGTTATCCAGCAGCCGAGGACATGGATCTCAGCACAAAGTAAGCAACATTTGCCGGTTCATCTAATCTTAAAATTCAAAATGAAAAAGTAATAAATGTTGCCATGTGTTGCACTGTATGACATTAATTAGGTGTGGGCAGTCATCGAAAAATGATGTCCTTTTGTTAGGTTTTGGGACACTTATCCTAACAGCCTTAACCTCCCTTTTAATTGAGATTAAGTCATTCAAGAGGTAGGAAAGTGTGATACTCACTCAGACGAGTCTATGAAGTAAATTCCAAGAGCTCCAATACTAAGCGCAAAGACTAACACCACCTAGAGGGATAAAAGAGAGAAAAATAAAGAAATCATTAGTGATGCTCTATCGAACAAACAACCATTTACAGGGATACGTTTGAAACCAAAATCTGACTATCAAAATACTTTCCAAAGTGGACATTTTTGGTTAATCTGTAAAACAAAATGTGCACAACCATGTCATGGGGAACTTAAAAATGCCTTTAAAGCTACTCTTCTCCATACTGTGATTTCCCAATGCTGTTTTCACATTAATTACACAGAAAATGAATGAATGGTTCACAGAGCTTGTTAAGACTTTGTTATTGTCGATGACTTCAAGAAAAGCTTGTTGAATAATGCATGTGTAGCAGATTGCATGTTCACCATGTTTGCACAAAAAAGGGTGGGATTTGTCAGTGGCCAATATATGATTGCCATAAACAGGAAATTGTAATTTTGTTATCTGTCTAATACTGGAATTACAGCCCTTTAACTTGGTACAGTAATTACTCACTAGTGTCTCGTTTCTAACATACTGGAATGGACGACATTGTGGACAACAAATACTTCATTTACAGAGGGCTAAAGGTTCAATGTACAATTCAGGCAGTATATAGAGGATACAGTGCACACACACTGCTGTACCAATAAGAGCACCAATAACCCTTATTTTGCTAGAGTATTTGCTAGATAAGTAATGTTTGCAATAATATTTAGGCAGGGGTGGAAAATCCTTAGGCAATTACTCTTGAGTAGTATTATTTGAGTATCATTAATCCCGAATACTTGTCCTTTTACTCATTACAATTTTCATTCAGACCTTCAAAGTGCAAAGCACAATTTTCAAGGGCCAGGAGATGTTTCCTTTTTTCATCCTGCCAGTCGTTCCTGCAAGTTTACGCTTTGTATGCTTGCATTTGAATTCATTGCTTATATAAATCTTTCACACAACAGTGACCTTTTATTTACCGTGTTACTCTGACAAAAACAAATGCATAACAGCTGATCTGAATTACAGTACGAATGTGTACATGCTCGCTCTGGCACTCTGGCATCTCATTCAACAATAAAGGTAGCATCACATATAGTGACAGAAAATAGGCTGAAGTTAAAAAAGGTGAGTCAAAATTTCACCAATGAAAGTAGGACCTTAGGAGACAACAAGAGTGTTCAAAGAGCTTAATAAAACTAAGGAAACACCAAGAGTTCAAGGAAAGGTGAAGGTAAGTCATATTTTGTTTTCGAATACCAGCTTAGCATGATTTACTCTCGGAATCTTAGAGATATAGCTTCTTATAGAAAGCCTCTCCCTCCTCCACTGTATGCACACATACACACACACACACACACACACACACACACACACACACACACTCACTTATTTTGCTTATTTTGCCATTTGGAGACAGGACAGTTTTTATTTGTGCGCATGGGTGGTGTAAAGGTTTAGCCTCCACAGTCGAGTAGCTCTGACACACAGCACTTTCATCCAGGACTTAGTACGTGACTGAGTGGACAGAGAGGAAAGCTCTGTGGTACTGCAGCAGCAGTAGCTGCAGTCCAGTGGAGCGCAGTGCCCAGAGGTCAAATCATTTGATCTTTTCTGTGCCGTTGCACATGAGATGGACACTATTCCCTGATCAGGTGAAAGAGAGACTATCAAATGGCTGCTATGCGAAGGTGTGTGCAGTTGAGCACGTGCACACCTACGCGCACACACACACCCACTATCAGCTTAGCTTACCAAATGTTTTATCTATTAAAGAGAGACATCCCGCAGTAACCTGACTCTGGTCACTTAATACAGTGGACTAACACTGATATGCTAAGCGGTGCGTGTGCTGTGTCAAAATGATGTATGTGTGTGCCGACACTTTACTCAAGGAGGCAATGCTTTGCTACCACACTATATATTACTGCTGCTTACATGGACAGTTGGACAACGAAGGCCATGTCAGGTGGCTCTATGAAAATGCAGGACTATCACAACTGACTAACTCCCAATTCAACTCTGTTCCTACCTGAAAAGAATCAAATACCATACACATTCAAAACAAAGCAGCAATGATCAGTTTCTAAGTTGCTAACATGGCTAACATGCTCCTGCTGGTTTCTGTCAGAGTAAGCAACAGAGTCTGATGGACGCACAAACATTTATATGCATTTTTTTCCACATAGAATTCTTATGTCTTGTGCAAAAAAAGGGAAAACGAAAATCTCCATGTCCCCATTTTTATTTCCATTTTTCTCCATCAGTGGAACACAGCAGCTGCCCTTCCATTAAGTGAACACTTTGGAATTGGACCCTGTAAGTTAAAAATGTTTATTCTGTATAATTACTGTAGTTTTTTGTTTTCTTTGTTGTTTGGGTTTTTGGGGGGGAGGTGGTGTTATTTACGGCTCTTTAAAGGCTTCCTAGCTTTAAAGTAAAAAAAAAATAAATAAAGCTCTTACGTGTGTGCATGCTTATTCATTGAAATAAAATACAATAAAATAAATGAAAGCAAAAAACATTTATATATGGTTAGAATCGGTTGCTGTTAGTGAAATCTATATCTGTAGCTCAACTAAGGAAGTGGAGAGCTTATAGCACATGTGATTGTAGTTAAAACCCCAATTAGGAACTTCCAGGCCAGTCTCCAACATATTCTCTGATAGTAAAAGTACTGATGTATGTCACTCTGGATCAGAGCGTCTGCTAAATGCCGTAAACGTAAACGTAAACGTAAAAGCAGAGTTTCATGTTTCAGCCAGTCAATTCCAAATTAACATGGATCCCTAAAACAAACACTATTATTACACACAGCTTACTTCCAAATGTGAAAGCACATGGACATCATGCCTTCAAGTCATTTAAAGGACATCAAAGTAGGCTGCAGATTTATATAACTGGTGACTTTTTAAAAAGTGGCAATGGAACAAGTTCTCTCCCCAGTGAGAGTTAAGTTTCGTCTGAATGGAAAAGGTCCTGATAATGTGCTGAAAGGTGAAATTGAAGAAGCTCCTGGGTTACTCGCCAAAGGCGAAAGAGTTGCCACTTACTCCATAGATGCTTCAAACATTTAACACTGGAAAGTGAGCAGCTCAGTGCTCTGTGTTTGTATTGCCAACAATGAAGAAGTTGACAGCATGTCAGGTCAGTGGTGAGGATCTGTTCAAATAATTCAGCACGGAGTTGGAATCCTTCATCCTTGTGCATCTATAATGAGACCCTCTAGGCATTTGCTTAACCTTGTTTGGCCGACGGCTTGTTCTAGTCATTTGAGGCGTCATTGCAAATGAATGAGTGTCTCTTAGTTCCTTGATCAGCCATTGTTACTCATCTTGCATACTATGAGCTATTTTAGAATGATATAAGGTACATCATATTCTCACTGGTGGGTGTTTTCAAACTCTGTGTAATAGACAGCATTGTTAATATTACTAATGTCTCATACACCCAAAAAGGTTCAAATTCCAGAAAGGAACACCATTCCTATACGAACAAGAGTATACACAGACTTTTCTACCAATAAACATGCTTCGGCAAAACTCTGTGCCCCAAAAATTTACAATCACCTCAAATCACACAAAGCCTTTTATTAAGATTTGTCAGTTTAGGACACATTGTGACTTACTATGAAAAAAAAAAATCACTGTGTGGCTGTGGGTAGTGCAGACAGCCACTTTGGACAACAAAGTCTGTTTTCGGTCTGTTTTCACAAACCACCTAAGGACCAAGATTGCTGATGCAGAACCAGATCAGATGACTGTCATAAATACAGAGGAACCTAATCTGTCTTCCTGCGCTGCGGTGGGCTGGCGCCCCACCCTGGGTTAGTCCCTGTCTTGCGCCCGTTGGCCGCAGGACAGGCTCTGGGTACCAGTGACCCTAGTAAGGATTAAGCGGTCATAGAAAATGAATGAATCTGTCTTCCTTAGTGTTGCCATTGTACTTTTTTCAACTTTGAAAAATACCAATATTGGCGGTTTATACAATTTTTAATACCAAAGGCTGATGAATTTAAAGCCACCCCCCCCTAAAAAAATCCAAATAAACAAGATTATGAGATCTTGTCAGAACTGCTGTTCACCCTTTTCATTGCTAGGTGAGCTAGTGATCACAGAACTGAGTCAATTACTTCCTGTCTCTAGAATATGGTAGAGAACTTTGCAAAGTATCACCTTCTTTGGCATTCTGAGCAGTTTGTGATATTGTCTGTGTTGTGATTTTTGACTTTGCTTGATTTTTGACTCATGCCTCTTACCCTGACTATGATACTCCAGTTTCTGGTATTTGACTTTGGCTCTGCCTTGCCTGGATAACGTGTTCTGCCTCACCTCCATGTTGATGTTTGGTCCTATGTGACTCTGAATGGTTTATGGATTTTGAATCTGCTTTGTCTTTGTCATACCTGACTCTCGAACCCTGTATTCTGAACTGACTGTACCTGTGTGACTGAGTGAAGCAAGTAAACTGCAACTGAGTCCTTTCCCATCCTAACAAGATACTTCACCTAACATGGACTTAAAAGAGGCCATTTCTATGTGCATCAGAGAGCCATGAGGGAGATTCATATAGCACTAGTCAAACAGATCCACAATACCCTCTAAGAACTGTGTGTACACTGCCTCATGCCCGCCAGGATATCTCAGCCTGACCCCTCGAAGGCAGCATCACTTCCTTCCACCATACTGCCAGTGCCTGTACCAGCTCCAGAACACTCTGACACTTATCCCGATCATTGTCAAATGTTCCTTTTGCGATGCTCGCTTTATTTTGTGCACCAAGCCATGGCTTTCCCTGCAGACAAAGTTTAAGACATGTTTATGACATCAGTACTCATGGAGAAGGCACTGAAATGTAACAAATGCGGCGTGGAATCAGAGCTGTGCAGGGTTAAGGTCAGCAGTTCACTTCTTGTTGCATTTCAAATAGGTCTCTAGAAAAGGAGCCAGAGAAAGACTGGCATAACTTCAGCAGGGAAATCAAACTGCAGTTGAATCTGCCTTACAGTTTCACAAACACACGTGCCAAGATGAAGATTTCACCCTGGAACAAGTTATCCAACTCTAATCTTCAGTGTGAACATGAAAATCAGTCATACGAATCATGTGAAATCACAGCCAAAGGTCCCCTCATACTTGGAGAACCTATGCAAATCCGTAATGTCTGGAAGAACAAGCATATAGAAGAATCTACCAGTTGTGCTTTTATTAAGGTGCTTCTAAACACCAGGTCAGTAAATGCCCCATACATCTCCAAAACAGATTTGACTCCTCCACCTCAGTCAGGACACCAAGAACACTTACTGTAAGAGTCAATTTTAGATACTGGCTGAAGTTCATTGGAATGCTCTACATGTTTTTCTCTCTGCCATCCTAGACTCTGGTTTGGCTGGAAACTTTACTGATGAAACACATTAGGAAAACATTAAGAATTTCCTGTAAAGAGAAAAATTCACACCATCAATGGCCAACTTATCAGAGAAGGAGTACAAGATAAATTCACTCAATGTCAAAATGGACATTGGACTTTTTCATGAGGAACACACAGAGCTATTTGTAACTAAGACCCCACTCATATTAGGTCACCCCTGGCTGTTTCCGCCAAGTCAATTGGGTCAGGGAAAAATAAAAGAATGCTTTAACCATTGCCAGAATATTCCGGTTCATGCTACGTCTCTGGAAAGTCCTGATAAACACCGAGTTGCAGAAATTCCCAGAGTCTGCAGACCTTCAAGACGTTTTTCTCCCCTACTCAAGCTCAACATCTTCCTCCTCACAGAACAAGTGATGCACCATCTGTGCACATGTTCTGCCTCACCTCCATGCTGACTTCTGCCCCTGAATGGTTTATGGATTTTGAATCTGGATTGTTTTTGTCATACTAGTCCGCCGATCCCTGATTCCGAATTGCTTGTAGCTGTGAGCTTGAGTGAAACAAATAAACTTTTAACTGCAGTCCTTTCTTTGCCCACCCTTACAAATTTCTATTTAGCAAATATTAAACAAGTACAAAACATTGTTCTTGTTCAAAACCCAAACTGTGGCACTGAATAATTTATTTCATATACATCGTGTACCAACTGTCTGTAAACAACAACAACAAAAAAAAAACAGTTTACAGTAATAAAGTCCTGGTGAGGTAGTGCAGTTGTCCCTAAGCCTTTTACACTGTCCCATTAAGAAGTCAGGGGAAGCTTAGTCCAGTCTAAGTAAGTAAGTAAATTATTTATTTTAATTTACACCAGGTCACTAAGCTGTCAAAAAATACATGCTGTTGCCATTATTAGGTGCTTTATGGTAACAGCTGATCAAGTTAGCATACCCCTCAAAGCTTTTAGCCCAGGAATAGGGCTAGCTTCATAATAAAGATTTATCAGAATCTTAGGTAATGAGACCTGAGTACAGGCACTGAAAAAGTGATAGAGGAGCCTTGGTGCATCACTAGAAAGACCAAGCAAGAAAACATTTTTGATTTGAATAGCATCCATGCTGTGAGAAACTACTAGCGTGCTGATACGTTATGTATAGATATATGGATATGTTTGACAGCACTAGTCATCCTGGCGACTGCTTTGTAAATGCTAGCCTTGGTACTGTTTGAAATGAGTGCCTGTAGTGGTGAAGTTATGTTCATTTTTTTAGCTTACAGTCCTAAATCACATTGACAACTCTAAATAATTAATAAATAATAACTCCCAACATGTTTTGCCTGACTTCTAGAGAAAGTGGAACAAAGCACTTGATAGAATATTCCTTTAACCACCATTAAAAACATGTCTGTGAAACTCATTTTTCTTTAATATGATTGTGAGGACAGTTATTGTGGTCAGGACTTCCCTGCTTAGTCTCTTTCTACCAGCAACACACTTTTCAGTAGCATTCGTTTTTCTTTTTTCTTTTTAGCTGCTGTAGTTCACCCTGCCTGGCTTAAGCATTACACAATAGACTCTCAGAGGAGCAGGATCACAGCATCCATTATAGATGATCATGGGACGATTATTTTTCCATGTTGTCGTTCTGGAGTGATATCTAGCATTGTCTAATGCGAAAATACCTCCCTGCATTATTAACGGGGCCTCTTTGTCTGACCAATAGCAAGTTACAGTGAGTAACAGCCTGTAGAAAATGAGCTGTGCAGCTTGTGATAAGAGACACTGTTCAAACATACTGAACACAATCACCGGCATACTAACCTCTAGCACCAGAGTCACACACAGCCTGTGCACGCACGGCACTTCAGATAGACTGTGACTCCTTTACTCAATGGTGCAGCTCTCAGTACTGCTTGGCCTTTTCCCAGAAAATGGCTCATGTCATTTCCCTAGAAAAGACTTCAAAAGATTTTTTTTTCCCACAAGAGGGCACAGTGAGCTCATTCTGCGCATGCATTATACTGTGCATAAGGATTATGCCTTTTTTAAAAACTTAATCTCAGTTTGGTTTATCTGTAGCATGTGCTCAGTTAGCATGGGCAATCATTTCTTACCTAAAAGAACAGAACTGAACAGAAAACCGAATGAATGAAACCCTACTTAGGACAGAAGTGAATGGGCTTGTGCTTCAGTATTCCTTTCCAAGTAAACAAAAAAGAAAGGGAAAGGGCACACATAAATACACACACACACACGCACACACACACACGCTCTAGAGTGAGGGTTAGGAGTTACTTGGTGGCTGGGCGTGGCCTCCAGTACTGAAAAGCTGAGCAGTGAGCATCCACAGATGAGCTGATGATGGTTTGGACAGTCATCTTTAAACTGACCCAGTTATTCAGCTAGAAACATCAGTGTCCTCGCAGGGTGCTTAGGCCCCGCAAAACCACTTCTACAATGACAGCAAACGAGGCTGTTTACAGAAATTACCAACTCGGGGAGGATCCAAACTCATTTGAAACTCATTGAACGGAGGTTTGCTGGTTTAAAATATGTTTGTGCCATAAACTAGCATCAACCTCATCACAAATATCTTGGTTATACTACAGTGTGGAGATCGGCTGATTTGGCAGTACTCCAGATTGAATTATGAAATGAACAATAACTATGAGGTTAAAGCACAGAAAGCCAGTTTTAATTTGAGCAACTGTACCCTAGATTTTCTGTCCATGAGGTTCACCAGTAATCTTGTCCTTTCAGTTGTTTTTCTTCATGACTGAATGTACTCTTCATGGATCTACTACCAGTGGTCTTCCATGGTCAGGCAGATTGTTAGCTATTTGAAATCTCAAACTGCAAGCAATACCACCTACATTGGTCATTTTTCTAGCAAATCACATGTGAGACACGATCAAAAAGGAAACAGGGAATAATTCAGAAACTGTAACACCGATCAATTTCATACTGGCTATGCTGTACGTTTCCATTAATATCATTTAAAGTAATAAATAAAATATAGAAATAAAGGCTTATTTAGGCCATTACAACTGGTCACTAGTGACAATGGCCCTCACAGCTCTTGAGATCCATTACAAGGAATAGCAAAGGTGCTAAAGAGATACTGTGTTCTTATATAGCGTGAAAGCAGTCATGTTGTGTGTCGTTTCAGGTTGCATCATGAGATGGGTGTTAATGGGCTGTCTAAAAGTGAGTGCCCAGCAATCTCACGTGGTTCAGCACAGTCGTGATCCTGCTGTCAGCCCATACCCCAAAATGCAGATGTACATATGCATCTGCACAACAATACACATGCAGATGAAACTGGCTTACTAAAATGATTTATACTTATAAACTGTCCCTGGTTTGTCCAATACTACAGCTTGGCAAATAATTTAATGCTGTAATTTTCAATATTTGCAGTTCTTTATTTAGTAGGCTAACACTTTATTGATGTAGAATTCTAAAGACTCCAAAAGGAACCCCGTATCAGATGACGGTAGTGTAGCGGCAGCTCAAACAGATGCAGTGGCTGGTTTTAAGCATGTGACAACCTTCACCATGCCAGTTTGGTAGTATCATACGATTTTTTAAATCGTTAAAAATATATGCAATCCGAAGATGCAATCCAAAGCAATCCAAAGAAAGTATGTGCACATGTCTTTAAGGACTGAGACAGATGGGGAACACAAAAAGAAGTACAGAAAAATAAGAATGAATTTCTAAAGGAAGAAAATGAATCTTGAAGACCACAGTGGCCGAACTTTGTTATAAGAGCATTGTGACATTTATTTATTCTTCAGCAAACTGAGTATGACATTTCCGCTACTTTATGAAGGCTGAGTTCAAAGAAGCAGCAGTCACTGTTGTCCGACAGACACACAGACAACAAGGCCACATGTAACATGAGTTCCATCAATGTTTTTAGGTAGACTGTGATTGGTCTGTGCAACACTGAAATAATACAACAAGCCTTTTAACAAGTTGTCCCCAGATGTTTATTCTTATTTAGTGTGTGGCCTCAAGGGACCTGGGGACACCTAGATAATGAGAGGACCGGACATGACTGGAATGAACTGGGAAGTAAAAGTAGAAAAGCTGAGTAAAAGTAAAAAAAGAAAAAAATAATAAAAGTTAAAAATGTTTCTGTCTTCAAACCAATAAATAATGGACATTCATGGACTTTCATGATTCTTGTTTTCCATTGTTTTACCCATTTTGACTCTTTTTTTGTCTGCCCTTCCAGGGTACACTATGGCCAAGACGACGAATAGTTTAACTGGGTATGGTGTTATCCACAATGACTTTTTACTCCATACCACCGAACTGCATACAGGTTTCAACCTATCATTTTATTTTTTGTATTTAAGGCAGCTGATGGTCTGGTGATTTAGGAGACGCCCCTGCAATCAGAAGGTGGTGGGTTTGAATCCCAGGACCGCCAGGGGCACCACTTAGGTACCCCTGAGCAAGGCACCGCCCCCACACTCTCCTCTCCAGGCGCCACTGTCGGCTGTCCACTGCTTCACTCAGGTGAATGGGTTAAACGCGGAGGACTCAACCAATTTCCTCTGGGCTCAACAGTGTATATGAAATAAAATAAATAAAATACACTTCAGAAGTGAGAGTGGCTAGATTTGAACTCTCTGCCTTTGCTGTCCTGTTGAGGTGCAGCAGAGGGCAGTTGTTATTGTGGTGCAGCAAGAAAAAAGGTCAAGTTGCTGAAACAGAACAATAAATGAGTTTTCTCCACATCACGGCAAACATAGTTTTCCACTAGCTTCAATTACTAGGCGACAGAGTCACCATGAGAAACAGAGCTCAAGCCATCCTCGGGGAAAGGAGAGCGTGACGAGGCAGGATTAGCTTCCTTCTTCCTTCACACATGGTGTGCACAACTAGACTTCCCTTAATTCTGCCCAGGGAAATTGTGCCAAATCCAGGTGTCATTAGGAACTCAAGATTGATGCTAGCTTTCCGGAAACCTTATAGCACAGTCGTCCTTTCCATTTCTAAGACATAATAAGAAGCCAAATGAGGTATTAGCTCCTATAGGAAGCTCCGAAAAGGCAAAATATATATCAAGTACATACCCAGAAATCCTAAAAATGGAACATGCTGTCATTACTCTATGCTCTGACATTACATTTAAAGCCACACTTTAGGATCAAACATTGACTGTAGTTCTAAATAATGAAATATTTATGTCTCTCATCTGCATCTCAAGAAACAGAGCATGCCTTCTATCACTTCAACATATGAAGCAGGCCTCAAAGGGGAAAAAGAGCTAAATCATGTCAAAGGTCCCTGTAAATACTAACAGGTAACAGTAAATCCTGGAAAGCAGCTCATATTTTAGACAAGAGATAACGTAACAATATGCCTACAGAGCACGCTCCCTGGAGAGACCCTGCAGAAGGCTGTGAATGCAGAGTTCACCAACACGAAACACCAAGAGAGAGCCTCCGCAGGAACCTGTGCCTGCTGCCTGGTGCGCTTCAGTCCCAGTGACGTCAATCAGAACAGCAGAGAGGCAGCCTGCATAACCTGATCCTCAACCTTCATAAGTGCTGCAGCTTGATCATTTCTATGACCACTGTCCACTGACTCTCATAAACTGGGTGGAACGGATGAAATACCACGCATACCAAAAATGTCAAGGGCACTTTCTAAAGCTGCTGGCAGCCTGAGTTTTTCAGCAGGGCTGCACTATACACTGTTTGTTAATCACTGTCATGATATTATTGTATGTATTACTGATAAAATACAGTCTTCTTCTTATGATAGTTGAGGTGTGTCATGTGAGGATCTTGACCAATCACAGTTCCAGCAGGTCCATCTTTAAGCAAGTTTCCAAATATGCCCCTCACTCCCCAACCCATATGATGTATAAAATTAGGTGATCACATGATCAGTTATGCAATCTACATCGATTGCATGCATTTTTTCGCACTAAAGCCAAACACGCCTTTGTCTGAAGGGTTGCTCTTCTGTTGTTTCACAAAAGACAACAAGGAAACAAAAAAAAGGCTTCAAAGTACAAGGCTGTCAATGGAAATGAAATAAGAAACAGGCCAGCTGTCCCCAAAACACTTGTGATTGTTTTATCTGTTCAGTCTCCTTTTAAAGTGCCATTTCCCACTGCTGGAAAGAAGCTTAGGCATCAATATTTGTGAGTACACACCTGGATGTTACAGAATGAATATATAGCTGGATCCATTTTACACACAAAAACATTTGGAAAACATTGCAAAATAGCAGTTGATTTGAACTGAAAAACATAAAAAAAACAGCCCTATTTTACACTTCACTGTTAATAAAACCACAGAGCCTGCTCTAGTGAATAATTTACCACCTGACTCCATGGGAAATGTCACCTACTGGACACTGGCTGCCAATTACCCTCGCAGCAGGTAATGCAGCATTGATTTGAGGAAATGCTGAACGTTAGCTCAGCTAAGCTACCCTGAAATAACACAAACATATGCATACAGCTCACTGTGCATGCTACAGCATGAAAGTACAGTGAACACGTTCATGAAAAGCATTGCCCAGACTATGCACACTGTAAAAAGAGACAAAGCTATCAAACAAGCACTGCTCTTCTTTTCACCAGTGAGTACCCAGACAAAAACACAAAAAGCAACTGAAGAGCAAACTGACCAATCCAATGCATCCAAAATTGTCTTAGGTTTAAATCCCACAGTACTCATCTTAGGAGATGAAAAAATGATTAATTTGTAAAACAAAGACTCATGCCATCAATGCTGCAACACGTTACAAAGAGCAAAGAAAGTCCTGGGTTAATAAGCACCATACCATCCCTCAGCTTAACCGTTCAATTCAATAGCCCATACCCAAGTCCAACTATGATGTTTATGTACCAACCAGTCACAATTAACTTGTACAAAGTCATTTTCCAACTCTTAACAATATATTATTATTTAACAATAAACGAACATTGTTCTGGTTGGCTAATATCTGTTGTCGCTTAGTCAAAAGCAGCTCAGGATGAAATAATCTGTGATTGGGTGGCTAAGCTGCTATAGGCTTAACAATGTGTAACCACAATCAGGTTTTTGACACATACACAATACATTAAAACAGGCCGTTCTTGCAGCTTGTTTCCAATATATGGACAGAGGAATGAACAGTATTAACAAACTACATTAAACCTTTTTATGTTTCAGTCACAAGGAACTTTTCAATTTTCCGTAATATTGCTTAAATCGGGGTGTAATGTCTTGGTTGTATAAAGGGAAGTTCAGGGCCTTTACCAAATCACATTTACCTCATCGGAGACCTAATTCATGCAGAACATCTCCTGCTTTCTACAGCTGTGTGGAGGTGATGACTATGTAATTTTACTGCCAGGGGGCTGGTGATGTGGACAGTGCTATGATGACAAGGGCCCGCTGAAACTTTAACTGCACACAAACCCAGTGCCTAGCACTTCCACTGCAACTGCTGTGGTGAACCTGAACCAGTCCATACTGGTATGTCTCTCTCTCTCTCTCTCTCTGTCTCTCTCTGTCTCTCTCTGTCTCTCTCTGTCTCTCTCTGTCTCTCTCTGTCTCT
>JBBIGA010000146.1:13952661-13991075 GCA_037576975.1 Alestes dentex
CACACACACACACACACACACACACACACACACACACACACACACACACACACACACACACACACACACACCCTCACTATGAGCTGGGAGCACTGGGCAGCCACCATCCCTGGCACCCAGTGACCAACTCCAGGTCTTTTTGCCAATTCCTTAGTCAAGGTCACAGACAGGAATACGTCCGCAGTCAAACTATTCTTCTTCCTAAGTTTTATAAGTGTTACTGCTGATCCAATCACCCTTATAAAACGTATCTATTTTAAATGATCAATACTCAGCTCTGGCTCCTGATCGTTCTTCTTTTGATAAGCTGGGTTGCATCAGCAGTTAAACTATTGTTCTTCTAAAGTTTTTTATTATTATTATTATTATTATTTTTCTGTTTCGCATTGGAGCCTGTGTGGAATTTAGGAATGGTTCCAATGCCAAAACATTTGTTAATATCCAATATACAGTGCATGTAAACAGATTTTTTGATTGCTTGATCAAAAGCCAGGTATTGATCACTTAAAGTTGAACAGTTTTCCTATAGCCTTGCATTCATGAAATGTGACGTCATGTCACTCTGCAAAAGCACGGCAGACCCACAAAAACGCTGCAGCAGAAAATCTGCTGTTAAACACACGGCATTGGGAGAAATAAGCCCCATGACTGGAATGAGTCAAAAGTGCGTTAGTTTAGGATGAACTTAACCTTGCTGTTTTCTCACCCGTTTTTGGGTGCAAATGTTTCGCTCCACCTGCTTTCAGCCATCCTTGACCATAAATGGCAAGGGCAGCGCCACCTCACTCCACATTTAAGGGATTTTTTTTTTTAACACAAACCAATGTTTGGGTGCCTCTCTCTGCGCCAAAGTTTGAGTACACACCATTTCTTGGACAATGTCTAAAAATCGCTCAGTGTGAGCACTCTGCTCTTTGGGCAGAAGTATTGGCACCCCATCTCACTGTGAACAAGTATTGGTAATCTTGCCTTTTTACCAATGTTTTACATTAACTTTCAAATGTGAAACCATTGTACCCACCTTAGTTAGCAGCCACTTAAAACATAATAGCAACCACCTAGCAACTACATAGTATCCACTACAGTTATCATTGCAACCAGCTACCTACAATTCGCAGACTGCAGTTTTCTGTATGACACCAGACACTTTTCTAAATGCATGAAGGACACATTTCATGCATGGTGGAAACATACCATTAGTGAACAGGTGGGGTTGTTGCTACCCATTTTTACTAGGCTAAACATACCAGCCATCCAAATCTGAATGCTTCTTTATGTTTTCCTGTTTGTCTCTCACTTCATTTTGTAAACTAACCCAAATGAAACAAATGATGCAAACAAGACAAATAACTCACTTTACCAAAACTAATCAAATCAAAAACATCCATGAATGGGATCTGTCTGCTTCTGTAGAATGTCTGCTTCTATTACCGTGCTTCTGTAGCACAATAATAGACAATATAGCCAGTATATCCTAATATATGAACTGACTTGAAGCACTACCTCAGACAGGTTATGCATCTTTCTACAGGTTCAGCATGAGCCAACAGCTGATCAGGTGTTTGAAAGACCTCCATTCAAGAGGCTAATTAGTTCTGGCATGAATAATTTTAGGAACAAACAACCCTTCCTGAAGACAAGAGCCAAAAGTGGACTGGCAGAGTGTTCGGCCGCGGTGTAATATAAGAGTGTGTGATATGTGTGGATGAGTGCGGTGCTGTGGTTTTAGTGAGATGCGGCAGTGCTGGGAGTGTGAGTCACTGTGTGAACTGTCATTAGTGATTAGAGAGAGCTGATTCATGCCGGGACCAGCACACTTGTCACATTTAGCCACTGCAGTGGCAGGCCTGACACAGGCCTCTGTAGGTACAGCACACTTGTGCACAGCTACAGCACGTGCACAACACCTAGAAAGGGGAAGGTCGTGCATCTGCATTTACATAACTAAATGGCTGATGAAGTGACCAAAAATAGTATTATTTTTTGATGTGGTTGCCATGGGTGACAGACACCAAAGTCTACAACATTCATTGTGCACTTGCAAGACTGATTCACTGGGACCTGCAGAGTCTCTAGTGCAATCTATTGGCAACCAAACGCTTATTTCATGTAGCATATCATTTTAAAATGACTCAGAGAACAACAAACTCTGTACTTAACTTTCTGTAGCTTTTATCTTTTACAGCAAAGACAGTAGAGTGGGTGGAGAGGAGCAATATTAAAACACATGGGTAGCTAGACTGTAGCTGCGTCAGACTCAATAAGCTAGCATGATAATCAGAATGGTGTACATCACTTTGTTAGCTACTTCATTACAGTCAGAATTCTGCAGGTAAGGTAAGCATAATTTATTTTGACTGTGGTGGAGCTTTCAGAATACAGATTGGCTGCATAAGTCGGCCTGCCTACTTTTATATGCAGTGAAACTTTACTGACTATGCTCGATGCATAACAAACTATATTTCTATATTTCTCAAAACCAGAAGCCACCAGGGGAGTGTTCCCAATCTGCTGTTGTTCTCCTGCAAAGGTGCTGTCAGTGTGTGCAGCTCTCAGTGAAGTCAACCTCACATTGCAAACGTTGCACCACTGCAACGTCATATGCACGATGCAAGATATATGCAGATAAATCATGAAAAGCTCTAAACATCTCCTGTTCTACATAGTTCTACAGGAAACTGTTGTCTACAGGGGGCCTGTCATTCTAGAGGCTTATTTGTCATTTGTTGTTACCAGTTGGGTGTCCAACAAATGCGTACATGTTAGTGTGTGTATCATCATTATCAAAACAAAATCTCTGAAATAGCAGCTTCATACAAGAAGGAAAATGTGTTCCTAACTTTTTCTGTAAGTTCATGGAAGAAAAATATATTCTAGTGCCTACGCCTACAGACTCACCATAAAACTCGGACACCATTTTGACAGTGTATTTCTTAAAATAAATTAAAAACAAAACAACAAAAATGAATATCCAAGGTTTTCATTCAATAGCAATAATACATTTGTACCTATGTATTTATATATTTGCATATGAGGCTCTGGGGAGAGTAAGAATTTCTCACAATTCTTTCCACTTGTCAATTAGATATGTAATACAGTCCCAGAGCCACATGGGATGAGATTCCTCACTTGGACATTCAGAGACTGTGCCTGATATTAAATTACAGAAAGCTAAAGCACCTTCACTGTGTGAACAAAGGTGCACCATGTTCAAAATGCATGGATGCTGGTAGCCCGACGGTGTGAGCACTTGGCCGTGGACCATGAGGTCATGGGTTGTATCGCAATAGATGCCAACCTGTGTGCCATGGTGCCCTTTCGCATGGAAAGAACTCTAAATTGCTCCTGGAAGTCTGCTCCTGCAGCTGGCAAAAGTAAAAGCTAAAAATGGCATAATGTACCATGTGCAAGTCCCCAGGACTTAATAGAATATATATTTTTTTTCATATTACTAAGGACACACTGTTATCACAGTATGCCTTCTACAGCCACGTTCTGAAAGATGTGTCCTTCCTGCGGAGGATCTAATACATGTGCATAATGATGAAGAAACGCTACAGCTAATTTGCCAAACTACCCACAGGGAAAAGTTGGTGAACCTTTTTAGCTTGACATTTGTTCAGGCCTCGGTGGCTTCTGAATATCATATGCTAGTCAGGCCTGTTGTCTCAGGCCTCGTTACTGGCATGGCTTTCCATTATGCATGTGTAACAACAGCATAAATCATATCTGTCATTACTAATAAAGTCAGATGTTTTAGCACTGCACAGACACTAGGCAATTGCTTTGCTTACTTCCTGATTTGGGCCTGGCTGCGCCTCTCATCTCTCCATCCAACAGCATGCCAATCTCCATTTGGTAGGAAGAAAGCGAGAACTGTGCAACATACGACTTTAAAACTACACGCTCCTATTGACAACAAGAATCTGAATCAGAATTGAGCTTACTAGCAGGTTGCCCCTACAAGGTATTTTCTTTGGTAATAGGGTGGCCCCTACAAATAGAACGATAAGTACAACGAGTAATATACGCAACAAGTATTAAAAAACAAACAGGATCATAAAACAGTGTAAAAATGTTTTTTGGGGGGTTTTTTTTACACTGTGCTATATACGCCTGTGCAATATACTGTTTACATATACCATTTACTATATACATGAAATACTATACAAATAAAATATATTGAAGGACACATGCTGAATATTAAAATGTAATCAGGTGTGCAAAGTAAAAAACAGAAAGATGAAACATGTGCAGAAATGCACTGAAGTGGGGGGGGGGGGGGTGTTAGAGGCAGACTCTGTGTCAGCAGGGGTCAGGGAGCCTGATGAGGAGATGAACTGCTGAAGGGAAGGGAAGCTGTGAAGGCTTATAGATGCTGCTGTTATATGATTCCTCAGTGTTCGGCTCCTTTAAAAAGGTACATTCAATGCTATGAAATGAAGCTCTGTATAACCAACACTCCTCTTTTAATGTTCCATTAAATTAATGTGTTTGAAGAACATTTTTTTAACATTGAAAGAAACTTCACACCATGTAAAGGATCAATTTCAAAGATCTTCCCGTCGTTTATTTGCCAACGACAAGAACCGCTCAGGAACTTCTTTTTAGGAACCTTCTTTTAAGAGGTTATCCGTTCTCTATTACATGAGCTAGTTTCTATCCGTAAGCTTTCACTGAGAATCTCTTTTATGGTAAATTGTTCAAAGAGCACCAAGTCATAAAAGTATTCATCTGGGGAGAAGAAAAAGCATTTCACTAATGTGACAAATCGATGTAATAAAAACATACTGAAGCCATTCTTTAGCTCTCCTAAAGCAAAGCGCTCTCTTTTGTTCTGCCTTTTCCCCAAAAAAGTCCATAAAGTGTGTGAGAAATGAGGCTGAGGATTTTAGTCCCAGAGGAAATGCAACAATGACACAGTTCTTTAGCTAATTAATTCCAGGTTTCTTTTCTCCTGCACATCATCAGGGAGAGGTTTACAGCTTGTCTAAAGGACTTTACAGTCGTGCCTAAACATTATTTACACTCTGCGCTGAATGCAGCTCTCCGTGTGTGAAGCGAGTGTGTCAGCAGTATTATAACACAGCTTTATTGCTTCACTGTATTCTTCTCTTTGCCTCGCCGCCTCCTCACACTTGCACATGTTTGGAAGCTTTTAAGACAGGCAGAGCCACATCTAACTTCAGCAGAAATATTTCTCTTCCCCTCTGACAGAAGAGTAAGCCGATCATGCTCGTGGATAAATAACCAGCGTATTCATCCGAGACTGAAAGTGCTGGCGTCCCACTTGAACAAGCTTCTCTTTTACTTCTGGACAGAGTAAAAAGAAAACAAAATATTTCTTTAGGATCCCTGAATGAATATGTTTTTAAAGAGCTTTTACTGACTAGATTCCTCTTCAAAAAACAACAGCAATTCATCCCATTTCTCGATTGACAGACAGACGTAAATAAATAAACAAATGACTGAATAAATAAGTTTCCTATACTGGGGGGAATAACTTCAAAACTCACTGTAAAAAAATTATAAGAGAGTATCATCATTTTTGCATATATATGAAATTTGTGCCATTTTATTGGGGGGGGGCTTTTTATAGTAAAAGCTACTGCATAAAAGGGGTCGCAATCGATAACACAAAAAGTTTTGTTTGCTTCGTATGTTTTCATTTCTAAAGAAAATATAAAAAGCAAATGCTTTTTATACTTTTCACTGTACATCAAAAATGACTATCATCACTGTACATCAAAAATGTACATCAAAATGACTATTCATAGAGTAGAGTCTATGGAACAACCCACCCCACCCCCGGTCAGAAAGCAGAGTGAGGCACATTAGCAACTGGACAAAAAGATCAGATAGATTAAAACTGATTCTTGAGATGCACTATCAAATTCCTCATTTCGAACAAAAAGACAACTAGGTAACAGCTCATGGGTGCTGTAAATACACGGGGCAGAGTAATGAGCTTCAGCCTGTCCACATTTTATGGTTCCAATATCACAAACATGATTTTACAGCCTTTGGGCCGCAACCTTCATAGGGGACGAGAGGGAGGCATAAAACTGTTAAATACAATCATAGCCCAGGGTCTTGCATGCACTGTTGTGTTCTAGGGAGAAAGATTATAGCCAGAGTGGCAATTCAAACCGCGTGTGAGTGCTGGCAGTAGGGACTAGGCGAGGTGGGAGCGAGGCTTGTTTGGTGTGAAGAACACAGGCAACTGAAGATGACACATACAATGTTACTGCTGCAATATCCCACTAGTGGGAATATTTGAAAATGCAATCTGTCGGCATAACGGACTAACAGCACCATAAAACTAAATCAAAATAAGTATCTACACAGAGTTATGAGTTCTGACCGCCACTCCCTTGTGTGCCAGTGTCAAACAGAAATATACAGTTTAATTCTTTATTTTATGTGCCCAATACACCAATCTCTGGAGTGCAGTGCCAAAAGGGGGCTAGCCTCCATCTATCAGCATAAGTGCGGTAGCACTGGGTCTTGTTCATTTATCTTCATCTGCATACCAAATAACTGGACTTGGCCCGCAGAATAAGACCTCATGGAAAACAACTGTCAGATTCACAACACAGCCCTTAAATTTAATTCTGACAAATATTCAGAATTGGACAGTGCAAACCCACAAACGGACATTTGCATGTTACATGTCACCAATTCTATAGAAGACCGTTCCACAGGCACATAAATGGCCAAGGACTCTGAGACATAAATGGCCAAGGACTCTGAGACACATGCAGAAATACTGTCAAATCAAAGGGAAAAAAGAGGAATTAAACACATCAGCCCAACTATATGTCCTTTTCATGTTATCTTTAAGAGTTAGAAGCATGCTTTAAATAACCTGGACAGGACAGTAATTATAAATAATGATGGCATGTTAACTGATTGGTTTTCTTGATAGAAAAGCTGTCTCAATTAGACATATTGATAACAATGCCGTCCCTACTCTTGATTTGCTCGTCCTGTTAAAGACTATTTGACACTGTACTGTAGGTTCAGACATAACCTTGTACAGGCGCATGGGTTCTATGACTTTAGCTAATTTATAGTCTGAGACAAGAACAAATTTAAGTAAGAAATGACAGACTCCACCACAAGAAGAGTGTAAGCACAAATGATTGAATAATGGAAATTGTAAATAATAACCACTGTGTTTTTTATCATGATGTCCTATAAAGCTGACAGCTGTCAGTTCACCCCTGCTAGCACTTTCAACAGCCACTCTCTCAATGATCTGTCACTTAGTTAAGTGGAGCAAATAGCTTGAGCCCAGCGATAAAGCCTAGCACTAGTTCTGTTTTCAATTTCATAATCAGAATAGGACACTTAATGAAGATGCAGCCTTAATTACAGCAATGGAGAGAACATTCCATGCTCAAATAATCAGCCTGTGCAGAGCGAGTACGGAAAATATGAGAGTGCACGCATATACATCAGCACACATGTGTGTGCACAGTGTCCTGCAGCAATCTATTATCACATTAACGGTTTACAATTTAGTAGCCCCCATAGAAAGCATGGGTGCTACTTAAAGGAATCAGTATCGTTTAGCGGTATCTAGTGACAGTAGAAGGTGTTACTAAGAGCAAGCCGTTGTCCCCATCTACCCCCATAGTTTTGGTCACGGGTTCAAAAATTGCTATCAACTGACAGCGATATATGACCCACCATTCACTCTGGTCTGTTTTTTAAATACTGCTCATTTATTGCTGTACAACAGCATATGGTCAGTTTTATAAACACAGTGGATAATTATACTGAAAATTCCACAAAGCCCTAATACACACTGAAATAACTTTACAAAAAGACTCATATTGTTAGACCTTTTAACTATTTTGTGATGATAACTATAATTTTAACTCATTTTACAGTGTGAAGGACTAGCACGATTACTTGGGCAAAAGCAATTACTTGAATAAAAAATACAAAATACTGATTAAAAATATGTATAGTAAATCTCCCTCCATGAATCAGTACTGATTCTTTTAGATTTATTGTCTAATTAAGCCATTTTTTTTATTGTTTGAGCTCTAAAACAAGTGATAGTCCTAATTAAATAAAATGAGCATTAGTATTACTATTGTTTACTGTATTATTATGCCTGGTCCCGCTCTGTAAGAAGACTGCAGCAGTGGGCTATTCACTTCCAAGAAAAGAATGTGATCATACATGGTCTTTTGAATTATTCAAATGTGAAATTGTATGACTGTCGCTCAGCTTTACATCATGTCCATCATTATAACCACAGATCATCCCATCCCTAACACTCACAATTCTAGGAATATTCGATGTAGACTTCTGACCTTGGGCGCTATCTACCATTCTATCGAACTACTGAATGTTACATTAGGGCACTGTTCAACATACAGCTCGACTGTTCCTGAGCCTGCTCCTCATTACATGTGTGACTGCTGTGCTGACTGACTGCTGCACCCTCACTGAACTTTCTGGACAAGTCCAAGTCACTGTTAAAGTTGGGAAAAACACAGCCCTGGCTACAGCCAATCAAAGACCAACTCCTTGCTCTGTTCAACATCACTTCATATCAAAGAACAAGGTAGAGGGTACTAGTATCCTTAAAAAAAAAAACTTAAAAAAAAACCCCTCCAGCATGTGAAAAAATGTGTGATCATGTGAAAATATGTTTATGTGTGAAACACAATCACGCCACACATTTTTTTACACAATGTGTGTATCTGTGAACAGGTGGTTTTACTTCACTTATGAAATATATGGGACTTTTCTGAGAAGATCAGTTTAACACATACTCACCTGCAAATAGTGAGATTTGGGCTTGACCTTGGTTTGAGCACAGAAAGCAAAGACCTCATGAGACATGAGTCATGTGACCAGCCTATACGTGTTGTCTACTGTCCTACCCTGCTCTCATAAAATGTAGTTTTCTAATATGAATTACATAGTAAATACGTGTGCTCTCCTCTCCAACAAATTAGCTTTTAGATCCATTATGTAATTACATTCCCTGATCCCTGATGAACACTGAAATAACTGAAAGCAATTATGTCAATTATGTTTAATAGTGTCGTGCTGACATGTAGGATATTAAGTTTATATACAGGTATGAAGTTTATATTCATGTGTTCTTTGCACTAGTATTTCCACACAGATGTGAACACACACTGAATTCACGATGCCTTAAAGCCCAGTAAAACTGCCTCTCCAGACACACTGCACCACTGGGTAGCAGTAATTTAAAGTGGTTAGCGGTGCAATCAAAGCTCTGATTTGAAAATTACATGCTATTAGGACTGGTCAGTTCATGAAAATAATTATTTTCATTGTTTATAAATTAGGATTATCAATTATATCGCCACCCATATAATACACCACTCTTTTTACACACACACACACACCACCAAGTGAAGATCAGGATTTTCTTTGGTTTTGTTAGTTTCAAATAATTACATTACACACATATAAAGAATACAATTACATAACAACAAACTGTCCCACTAGTTGGTTAGCTGTTAAAAAAAACAGCTAATTGAAATAGCGCCTAATAAGTTAGGACTGTCACTGCCAAGATGAAGGAGGCCTTTGGCAGACACCCATATCCAGAGCGACTTATAATCATTAGTTAAAGGGACAGTCCCCCTGGAGCAGCTGCGTTAAGTGTCTTGCTCAAGGACACAATGGTTGGAGAGTGGGGGGTTTGAACCTACAACTTTGTGGTCGTTGGGCAAGTGTTTTACCCACTAGGGTACCACCCTTAAGACTGTCTGTAATGGGAGGCCTGCCTGACTCTCACAAAGATTTTGATCATTTTTATTCATTTGGCAAAGTCAGACACTCAAGCATTTAATAAGTAAATGATAATATCATCTATATTCCAGAAAATGGCCACAAATAGGCAACGAATTAGAGTCTCAGAGGTTTCCTAGTGGAAGCAGTGAGTTCACAAACCGTATGAAGATCCCATACGTGATCATGCTCCATCTCACTCCAGTTTCATTGGGTGCAGTTTGATATTCAGGTTCCTTTGTAGATTTAGTTAGATGAGTAGTACATAGCTCTGTAGGAGCGACTGCACTGCTGAAACTGAACCACAGCAGTTGTAAACAGATCTGAAGCAAGGCTAGCAAATGCTGTGCACACTGCTGACTCCAATGATGAGCAATTAGCTGCGCAAATATGACACTGGTGACAGCAGCATGTTTTACATGAACCTGAGACGAAACTCAAGCATGCTTCCATACTCAAGCTCGAAGCTCGTCATTCTACAGCTCTGACAACACCTGCTCACAGCGAAGAGGAGAAGCTCAACAATAACAGCCCGGGTTTTAGGTGCGGGTGCACATGAAAAGTGGGACAGCAAAATGTTCTTACGAAGCATTTCTTTATTGAGAGCTTTCAGGCTTTGTAAGCACAGAAGCCTAAGAGGCCCAGTATCTTACCTCTAAATGCCAAAATGAGATGTCATCTCCCACCCACAGCCTCTGACTCAACCCTCCTAATCTACCAAAGACAGGCAATGCAAAGAACAGACACCTGTGTGTAGTTGAACAGTGAATGCACACCCGCTACAGATACATAATCCCTTCGTAAGACATAAAGAAAGGCTCTTTGCTTGGCCTCCTTATGAAAAGCAGCGAAGAACACTAAGATGCAATGGCCTACTGAAGAAATAAAGGTTCTCCACAGAGAGGAACAGAAATGAATCGGATTCGTTCTGAATTAGGACAGGAGAGAAGAGAGTAAGATAAAAATGAACTTAATAAATGAGCGCGTTAACGGCTTCATCAGATCAAGAATGACAAGGAATGAGGCAACTTTCCCTGACCTACAGGAATTAATAGATATATCAGAGTGACATACAAGTGTGGCGTTTTAAAGACAAGTCGGGCTAAAAAAGGGCACGAGGAGTGACACCGACCTAGCTCTACATCTGCAAGAAAGGTAATTGTTTTTCATAGTACATTTCATTCCGAGTTATACTGCGCTACAGAGATAGTCTCACAGGACAAGATGTGGTATAATGATAACAATACACGTCTGGGAGGTTGTTAAACTTTTGTACATCCCTCTAAAATCTCCTACCCTCATCTCTACTCTGAGATCCACCGTAACAAGGCAGTGGATCGCACTCGAGGTTTCACACTAGGTTTGTTTCCACCCTAATAAATCTTTATTTTATTATTTTATTTCTTCTGTTCTTTCTTTTATTTCATTCTATTTATTTATTTTTTTTATTCTATTCCTGTAAAGCACATTGAATGACCACTGTGTATAATAACAGGCTATACAAATGACCCACAATCAATTAAAATTTCTTATTGTTGTCCCCAGATGTTCTCAATACAAGATCACATCTGGTTTCAAAACAATATTGCAGAACTAGCAAAGACAATTTGTTTCGAAAGCGAATAACAAGAAGTTTCTGTGCGGGCTGATCTTGTCAAGGTGATTAGCAGTGTCGATGTCTAGTGATGTCACTTTATTTGTGACTATTGATTACAACTAATTCAGCATCAGAAGCACTTAAGTGTCCTATTCCAGACAACACACAGGTAATTTGGAGATGGAGGGGCCTACATTTGATAGGCTGTTGTGTTTCAGGACACCGAAACGGACAGTACTTCCTTTAACATGAGTATAGTGTTGCAAAAAATCTTCATAAGATGAGAACTGATTAAAAAAAATGAGAAAAGAGCTGCTTAATAGGAACCAAAACAACATTTAGTCAAAGGTCTAGTAAATAACTAGGGGGACAGATTCCATGAAACTGGAAAAAAAAAATGTGTGCATGTTGTCAGGCTTCTGGCTGTACATGAAGGTGTGTGTATGATTAAGTAGAGATTCTGTCTGTGTTAACTATCTATTGCCATGGAGCAGAGTCCAGGGTGAGCTCAGTCCTCCCTGCGTCATTACCTTCACCTCTGAGTCAGCTGTGTTTCCTCTCTTTCAAACACTCTCTTACACACACAGACATACAGACAGGCACATACACACACACACACACACACACACACATGCACACACACACGTATTTCACATCATATGTCACTCAAGTCCCCTTCTCTTTCACACATAGACACATACAAACTCACAAACCCACCTAGCAAACCGAAATATACTCATATCCATGTCTAAAACCGCACTGACACTGGACACTAAATCACTTCTGTGGTGTTTATGACTTTGTATCAAAGGCTGAACTCCTCAAAGGGTTCTCGTCCCTTAAGCTTTACCGTGTCAGTCAAAACCAAGGCTGCGTCATCCTGAGGCGCACCAAAAAACATTTGCTCCAACAACTGGGGGCACCTGTCTCTATACGTAGCAGCTGTTACCTCAAACACACGGTTACGGGAGCGTCTATCGCAGACCAGCATAAATAACACTTTAAATATCAGAAGCCATTATTCAAATCTTTCGCAGAGTCTGAGGAGGGCTTTTGTTAATTTCCTAAAAAGGCTGTGGAGCTCTGGACATGAGGAAAGCCTGGCCGACTGTAATTAGCTAAGTGTTCTTGGATCACTGCGGAATCCACTACAAAGACTGCAAACGCCTGATTCACTTAACAATTACAGAAAGGGACCTAAGAAACTGAGAATGAAGTTGCGGCAGTGAAGAACTGAGTCTTCTTCATGCCTGATGGAAAGAGAATATTAAATAATGGCAGGGTAAGTTGTGTAACAAGTGGAGGATGTCTTCAAGATCAAAAGCTCTTTCTTTGAAGAGGCTTAACTTTGTATTATTCGCCTGAATAAGAGGTCAAGCAGAACCAGTACAATATTCTGAAAAAAAAAAAAAAAAAAGACAGAGCCAATCCAGACAACAAAGTAATCTCTTATAGGCCTTCTAACCAAGCACTCTATCAAGCCTGCATCCGAATCATTTATGTGTAAACTACCCTGAAGATATTTAGATGAAGAGTCCTCTGGAGTCTAAAACGGCGGTTATGCTCTCTTGCCACTAACACTTTAGCTGTGACATCAGAGTGTGTACTGGGTCCCAACTGACATCGTCCTCTTTTGGGTGATAAAATCAGTCAATATTAAGCTTCCACAGTTTTAAAGATATCTGTAAACAAAAAAACATCCAATGCACCCATCCAATGTGATATTTACACTTTATTTGCTTTCAGTTGTGATGAACAGACACAATAATGTGTGGAAGCACATTTCACCAGCACTGTAAATAAGAAAAGATAGGAAAAAATGTGTAAAACAGATATATGACTAAAATTTAGCAGGAAGGTGAGGTATACATACCATAGTGTAAAAGCTTGGACATTGAGAACAGGCCAGATTAAGCATTTCAGCAGTAAAACACAGATTTAACAAAAAGCATTAGATTCAGCTGAATTTTTAATCTAAAAAAAAACTATATCAGCTCATATTATTGGCTGATGTGGTTCAAATCCTAATATCAAATCATAACATATATGACTATATCTTTAATTGCAACACACACAATAACACTACTTTTACTTAAGTAAGGGTTAAAACTATACTACCCATCTCTGATTATCAGTAACTGGAATTTCTCTCTCCTAAAAATCCGTATCAGAGCCAGGTTGCATACAGGCCAGAGGCGCAGCCGTGACCTTTGGCAGGATCTGATGGAGGAAGCCTGATGTGCCCAGGGCTTGGGCTATGTGCTAATGGAGTCAGGAGGACTGATGGGCTGCTTAATGAATCCAGCTAAAATGAATGAGCATGAGTCACAAGCTCGACAGATTCTTAATTATGACACTTAATAACAAGAATGGCATGGAAATCATTCATTTGTAAATTGAAACAAAACGCAGCTGTATGACAGGGAAAGTGCTCCAAAGTCAGGGAGTGGCAAATGATGGCCGAAGGACAGTGGCTCACCAGAGAGCTCCAGAAAATTGGACAGTCTGTCCTGATCTGAGACTGGTTTTGAGTCCATTAATATTTTAACTCCACCATGGGGACTTATATAGATTTTGGAAAGGTGAAATGTTGACATTTGGAGGAATGGTGAATCTTTAATGTGACAGACCAGACACCGTGTGCCTTTGCCTAGTCTGAAGGATCAGAGTATGGCCACATCTGGCCTGACTCTGTCCTGAGCCCAGGGACACACCACAAACAGAAGAATCCACCAAAAGCAGCTCAAAGCACAACTGCTGTGTAGCTCCAACATGCTTAGGATAAGACTCCTGATATACAGCAGCTAGATAGTTCCCACCTTCTAAGAGCAAAAGTTCCAAGTGTAAATCTGAGCAGGTCTGGCTTGAGTTTCCAGCCCCCAGTTGCTTCCCTCTCTTGGCAAAACACTTTGAACTGACATTTCTCCTGAGCCTTTAGCCATTCTAAATCCCAACATGCCTTGCCTCATCCTTCGGTAATCCACACAAGGCTCGTCACTTCTTCCCTGTCCACAGATACCCAACACCACATGACGTGCTGCTAGCGGAATAAAGCGGGTACATGAGAATCAAAGACATTCAAAGGCAAGTGCCCATGCAGGTTTGACACTAGGCTGCCAAATAATTCAGAGAAAGCAGTTATTTTTTTGCTTTCTCTTTTTAAAACCTGCAACTAGGGCAGCAGCTTCACAATACGAAACACATTACAATGGAAGCATCACGATATGATACACAAAAACAGCACAACCCAACAAAAGTAGCTCAGCAAAACTGGGACTGGCTGGATGACTACATCTGGGGTAAGTGGGAAATTGTGTATTCTCTTGAAGTGCTGGCGTGTTATATTCTCTTCACATTTTTGAAACATACAAATAGCTTCATAACTGTTCATGGTGCACAGTTCACATCTCAAACCACATGTATGTTTCAAGTTGCAAAAGTTGCAAAAACAGCCCTTTTAGACGCCCATTATTTTTGTGATGTCACCAAAACCAACTCATTAATGTGCATCTACCTATTCAGCCTGGAGCAGTTTCGCCCTGCCTATTAAGACAGTAATGTAAACTGGGTGTCTGTGCAGACTGCTTTTAAAATAAGACACAATACAGAGCAGCCAGTCGGAACAGTACATTAACATACACCAGCCTTGAAGGCACAGAAGAAAAAATGGCCTATTTAATTCAACAAAGAAAAAGAGTGGTTGGAAATGATGTCATAGCTGTTATCACTGGTTTTGGTGCATAAAACCATAAGAATGTTATAAGTAGACAGCAGAAAAAAATAAAATGCAAATGAAAAATGAGAGAATAAGCCCTTTTAGCATGCTCTTTCCCCAAATCTTTTGTATTTTGTTAGTATTGGTATATTTATTTATAGCTAATGTTTGAATGACCACGCACATAGTGTTTAACGCGAAGAGGCCAGAGCCACTCAACGACTTTCGACTGACCACACCCAGGGCATAGTCTGCACTGAGCCCTCTCCATCTGCACTGATATAAACAAGCATTCATCACAGAGAACAGCACAGCGATCAATGCGGGATTCAATTGCCATCGATTGGCCTGGCAAATTATGGCAATACAAATGAATATGCAGACTTTCTCATATGTCACTGTAGGAATGGATCTGGCAGTGTCACTGTGTGCTGAGGAGAACGGCGCTGGCAGGAGAAGTACCATCTCTCGCTCAATTCCGAGCAGCTTTCCTTAGCCAGTAAAATCATAGATGGAGGAATTGTTTAGCTCTCCTGGCTTTAATCAAATGAAATCCTAATTTCTGTGCAGAGTGAGGCCTGTGTGAGATGAGATACTGCTCTCAGGAGGGGTGCTGCCTCTGAGCTTACTGTGCGGAACATTTGCAGGAGCCCAATCTCCTTAGAGTGCTCCAGCTCAGAGCTGCCCCCCCCCCCACACACACACACACACACTTACTCCCCCCAACCCCTCCTCAAATGGGAGATTTGGGTTTCTGCCTGAAAATTAGTTCTACAGGAGAAACAAACAAGTATTCAATTATGCTAACCTGATCCCCCCGGAAAACTGTCTGCGCAAACAGACGGCCATCCTCGTGCGCAGCCTCACATAAACATTCCGCAATTTAAAGTCAGCACTTCAAATGACTCAATTAGTATTCATGCACATCACATTCAAACGGAGGCTGGTTTTCATGTGGAATTGCAGTTTGCTACATTAAAGAGTAATGAAGGCAGAGGATGAGGAGCTGTCTTCTCCGTAATGAGCCATGCTTCAAATCTCCAGGTGGAAATGTATTCATATTGTAAGATGGAAAAGTGCAGGCATATTTCATGCCAACTCTCATCAAGAGTCTTCAGTGCTTTTGTCATTCCTGCTGTTGTTAATTTGATGGGTTTTTTTTTTTTTTTTTTGCTTTTTTTTCCTTCAGCCTGACTGCTTACCACTTGATGAGTTTACAGATGAACTGAAAAATTAACTGCAAAACAGAAATACCCACCATGGACATAGAGGTAGGAGATGCCTCACAATTCAAACTCTATCAAGACAGGGTGGCAGAATAGAATGCAACAACTTTGAAAGTATGAAAGTAGCCAATCCGAGAACATTATTCGTTTCTCCTTGCTGCTGATTGGCTGCTGCCTTGTGTTCTCGTGTTTTTTCATTTTGTTCTTCTTAAAGCCCTGTATTTTTGTTACTGTAAATTAAATTAATTTATTACTGTATTTACCCTGATTATACCAAAGAAAACGACAGCACATACCAAAGAAAACGCGCTTGCATGAATTACAGTGCAGTCTATATAGGGGTAACATGGGTATTTTACATTGTAACACGTATTTTACATTCTATTTTACATTCTATTTTACAGACCGCATTTCAGTGTAAACTGTTCAGTATGGATACAGGTTTACTTTTACCTTTTCTTTAAGGGTAATGTATTAACCAGACTTGAAATTAAAGTGTTTTGGGAGCATATTTGGGGGCATATTTAGGGTTTACACTATAAAAATATTTTTAGGCATTTCTTTACCACATCACAAATTTGTGGTTTTTCACTATTTGTGGGTGCTCTTGGAACGTATATGCACACTTGTTAACTTAGTTGTAGATACACACTATGTACTTTAAATTACAATTTCCTTTGGAAGGATGTTGCAATATTTACATTAAAAAACCTTAATGCATAAACCTTAGTAATAGTCAAATTATAACCATTTGTGTACTGACAGAGAATCTTTCAACAGAGAATGCAGAAACAGCTGAGAATCGATTATTAATCCCACCCTACGCCATCGCCTCCTTCTACAGCAGGTCCCCACTATGGAGGGGTGCCGGCGCGGCTAGACAGCACGTTGAGTGTCCAGACAGCACACAGCGCGGCCGGCCTCCACTGCGTGCTGAGCAGCAGGAGAGGTGAAGGTCTGGGCCGTGGCCTTCAGTCATTCCCTCACAGGTGGCTCCTCCAGCCGACCCTCTTCTCTCCTTCATATGGCCAGACGGCAGCTGTCAGCACAGGAGTCTTACTCCAGCCAAGAGCAGGGCACGCGACACATGACCTGTCCACATCTGTCACACACTCAGCGCATAGCAGAGGGAACAGGACAAATACACATTCTTACCTGTCAATCTAATCTCTAAAAAAAAAAAAAAAGAGAGAGAAATAAACTTAACACAAATTTTAAAAAGTGGAAATCTTAAACTTTCTTTCACAGAGGAACACGAGTGACTGATCAGCCAACAGGCTCTTCAAACAACGAGGATTAACATTAAAGTGACAAAAAAAATAATAAAAATGGGAAAAAGTACAGGCTGCCTTTGTCTGTGACCTACTTTTGTTCGTTTTTATAGATAATAGTATGTCATACAATAAAGGTGACTGATTTCAGAAATCGAACTGTGATTCTTCAGACCAAAAATGTCACCGCAGTTTAAATTGCTATTATTTTCTAAAAATTATTCTATAAATTATTCTATACATTAGGGTCAAGGAACTGTGGCCCAAAAGACCAGCTGGTAGCCTAGTGGTTCGGGCGTTCGCCCTGCGATCAGGAAGTTGTGAGCATGGGTTTAATGCAGAGGAAGAATTTTGTTCTGTTCCCACTGTGTGCTGTGGTGTGTTCACATATGACAGAATGGTAACTTTCAAAGCTTTTGCTTGGTCTACCTCATCTAAAGGCTGCTCACAATCTCCAAGCTACTTCTTTCTGCTGTCCACCAAAACCTTTCTACAATATTATGGACACTGATTATTTTAAGTTATATATAACATGGTTAATTCTGAACTCACAATTTAATTGGCTGAAAGGCATTCTCCTGAGGGCAATATCTCCTGATAAGAAAGTCTTTTAATATCACCCCACCTTATTCACCTTAATAACCTAGTAAAAGCAACCAGCCACTAAAAACAAGAGCCACAGTAAAGTTTATGATAAATAATAATCCTTCTGAAAAAGACTATAAAAGAATGATATCTTGTTCTAACAGTGAGAAACACAAGAGAGTTACAAAACCAAAGGACAACACCAAAATGTTGCCACTGTAATCAATGAAGCCATATACAATAGAGCTCCATTTTTGACAGACACCCCGTTTCTATTTTCGATGCATCATATCCTACTGACATCCCCCCTTAAATACTAGGCATGCAAGTGTTTTGACATGATGAGCAAATGTGACAATTCCAGTGTAGACAGTACAATGCAATACTTCAGTTAGCTGCATTTATATGCAACTAATTTTATGTATATTCAGAGCTAGATTGGAGATGTTTTTTCTCCGTGGATTGCAAGTAAACTTTTTTGCTAAACAGTATTCAAGTTAGCATTGTTGGAAAATGTTCTATCATATACTGTGGTTTAACTGCAATAAAAGACCAGAGGTTGTGTTACATTATGGATATTGGCAATGGGAGTGCTAAACCTTTAAAGACATTTAAATACATAAATCAGGTAAATAAGGTATGCAATTATAGCTGTATGCGATTATAAACAATTGTAGCCGTTGCTATCTGAAAATGTTACTCTTTCAAAACCCTAATTCTACACAAAATGAATACATCTTCCAGCTGCATCATGAAGTATTAGAAACCACTTAAACAAGTCTATATGGGGTTATTTAATTTTAAAATGACATTAAAATTGAGGTACATGAGTGCTGAGCAGTAAGTGTAGATCCATTAAGCACCCCTAATCCTACACAGCCTTCCATGCCATTACAGCTTGTTTCACTGAAATCCAAAAAGCTTGTGCTCCGTGAGGAAATAAAAATAAAGTATTTGCTATTATTGGATATTAGAAGCTATGAGGACCTCTCCATTAGCCTGAGAGCATTTCTACACTTTGGGAAACAGCTACGCATCTTAGTATAGATGGTAAAATTTGATCTGCAATGTTGGATTGTATCTCTCACCGAGGACTTAGTAACAGGTCTAGTAATGCTTCTAGATTCCCCCCCCCCCTTTTTGTCACAGGCACTTTGTGTGATGCACATCTGTCCTTTAGTGGCACAAGCAGCGCTGTCATGCCAGGCTGCAGCTGAAGCTTAGTCATGCTCCCTATGAGACGATGCCATCAAGTTATTCTCTCGCAGGCCATCATCCTCCTGTATCTCATTGACAGCACTCCAGTGACAAAACACTCAGGCGGTGCTAGAGGGGGCTTTCTTGCCAAGTTTAATCTCAACAGAAAGAAAAAAAAAAAGTCTTACTGATACTCAAAGTCACTTATTATAAGCCTTGGACGCATTTTCTGGCAAACCGTGTGGAGTGAGTGGTTAGTCATTTGTCTGTGATGAATAGTGGGAAAAAAAAAAAAAAAAAACATGTTTGAGCTATTTAGTGCCCCCCTCTATGCATATATATAAGCAGACTGCATGGCTTCAGTCTTGAATATTACATTCACACAGCAAAAACCTGTCTGACCTTATGGTATTTTGATCTCGTACATATCGTATGTAATACAAGACATTACTGTGGATACGCCAAAATATAATAGTGTTTTATCTCTATGTCTGTCCTCTGCTTGAAGAGTATTTCTTTAAATAGATGCATCCTGTGAAAGAGAATTGAACACCCAGGTTGCCTGGGAAGAGACACTGTCCATTACCATATTTGGTTAGAGGCTATCCCGGTATAGAGTAGCCCAAGCTAATAAACTGAACCTCAGGTTTCAAGACCGTAGGAGTTTGCACCCAAGAGTCTAAAGGGGAGACCTTAACAGCCTCACGGGGTGGATCCACCGGCTGGCAGTGGGGGGTTTACTTGTTTTGCTGCCTGATTTGGCAAATTAAAGGAAACCGCCTATAACATTTTCTGTTGTATAGTTGTTGTTATTGGATTTTCCTAAAAGCTTAAGTTTTCACCACGACAACCTCAGATCAGCAGCTAAGGGCCAGGGCCGAGTCTCTGTTATTCCTGCTGGCTGTTATTCGTGTCACTGCCACCCCCACACATGCAGACACAGATAAATCACATTTGCGGGCTGGGCCCAGTCACTCAGTAATCCTTTATGACAAAACCTAATTCTTGTTTAGGTGTCTGATTATGTTTTGGGGAGCAGGTTGGGATCTACAGGACGTCTCGTCGGGCATCTGGGAGCGCTGTGTTTACAACCGCATGTGAGAGACAGGGAAAAAACAGAGGGATACAAAGGAGACGGCGCTTTCAGCCAGTGAGGGCATTCATCACGTGTGACGTGTGCAGGTTATTACCACGTGTGACTGATACACACTGTCACCATGTGCATACGTTAGCCAGTGAAGCGAGAAATGTGCCATCACTGAAATGACATGTCGTGCGAACCCTAATTTCACAGTTGTAAGGCCGGCATATCATTTATAAACGAGAACAGCTAGTGGCAAAATAACATATTTAGCAGGGATGGGCAATATGACTATGCTGATCATTATCATGAGTACATTCTCGTATCATCCATGTTGTCAGCACTTAAAGAACACTGACTTGGTGCAGATTTCATACAAAGAATGATTAACCCAGTTTAACTGTACTTCTGGAGCAGTAAAGTGTGTGAAACTCTAAATAGAAATCATTGTATTCACAGTTTTTGATAGCAATTTTTAAATGTAGTCTTTCTTTCTTTCTTTCTCTTTCGGCTTTACCCTTCAGGGGTCGCCACAGCGAATCACCTGTCTACTCGTTCTTTTTTGTCTTTTACAATTTTAGAATTTCAGAAAAAAAAAACTAAATACCGTGATAGATATTACATATAATTAAAATGTACATAATATTGTGATGTTATATTTCTGCCACATCACCCATCCCCAGTATTTAGACATGTATAATTCACCAGGGGACAGAGTGGCAGTCTCTGGTAACCAGGCTAAACTACGATAGGTGGATTTAGATAGATCTCATAATTAAATTACCTCCCCTCAGGAAACACTTGATCTTTTACAGCCCGCAAAGTCATCAAGCAATCCAAACGAACAAAGGCAGGGGCCTAGCCGGGGGGGCTATCGGTTTCAGCCCTTATTTCCCCACAATGTCACCCCGGCCGTGCGACTTAATGCCCTTATCTACCTGGCCAGACAAACAGCTTGTTGTTCTCAGCTTTCTTGTCATTTGCCAATGAGCAGAAGGTTTAAGGCAGGCAAGAAGAGGGCTTTCATTTTCACCGAGGATCTAAACAGCCTGCCACTTCTGCACATCAGATGACTGAGCGAAGGTAAATTGCTGTTGCTATGGTTACCAGCCAGGCTCGGCGTACGCGGATGCTCATTGCAATTTTAAGCTGCAGAAGAACCCTGATAGAGGGCATGAGTCCATCCATCCGCCCACACACACACACACACACACACACACACACACACACACACACACACATACGTGCACAGATTTCACACGTACAGGCACACACACAGCGCATAGTACATACTGACTTTCGCAGCTGCATAAACTATGCATACACAGACACCCACACACAGTCACTTGTAATGGCACATGGGTGGTGAATGCAGTCTCAGCACAGTGACTCTGAAGCATGTGTTAAGTAGCGTTTGAAAAAGTAGCTCAGATCACAGTAGGAGAGCAAGGCGTCAGGCTGAACAGAGACTGGAAGGGAGGGTCATATTATAACCTTCTCATGCTGGCACACAGACACACACACACACACACACACACACACACACACCGGAGTACAGTCTCCAATATGGGCGTAAATCTCCGATTTCATAACAAATTGATGAAATTCAGTTTCTTTAGGAACGCACCAGTGCACCAAGAAAGTTCAAATTTCATCATTTTCTTATTATTTTAAAATTATAGTATTATTTTTAAAAATACAATACACTGAATACCCAAGAATGATGAGAGGAACTTAGACATAAAGACAATACATGAGCTTTTTAGCCTTCCAAAAAAAGTCTGAGGCAAAAAATGAGCAGATATGTGTTATCATAATACATTATTATTGATTTTTATGTTCCAAAACCATTGTAGTTGAATTGCCACCTTCAGAGAAATGCATCAGTGTATTTTTACACTACTAGGCTCTAGTGGGAAAAGCGAAAAAGACAGAAAAAGAGTTAAAGAGAGGGAGGGTGAGGCAGGAGTTTTGAGAAAGAGAGTGTGTGTAAGTGCAAGAGGGGTGGGATGGGAGGGGGCATGAGGAAGTGGAGCAAGGATGATGATGAAAGTGGTGCTCATTTGCACAAACTGACAGCAGCCTCATAGGCTCAGAGCTCTTCTCCCATAATGGAAATTCTACCAACCACTATACATCCACAGAGTCCAAAACCAGGTAAAACTGTCAAATCTGCTGCGTTTGAACCACAAAGGTGATGTTCCTCAGTAACACATTAGCTGTAAAATGCTATGCTGAAGCTAATACTTCAAACCAGAACTTAATGCGTACGTATATATGAGTCCACCAAATCATCAAATTTAAATTATTTTCTTCTCTACCCTAAAATGGAGTCTAACATGCAAGCTGCACGCTTGAATCATCACACACTTCCCTTCAACCGTGTTTGCGTTAAGCAATCGTAAACAGCCTTGCTTATATGGTTTCTGACACTGTATGACATACTGTTATCCATAAAAATAGACAAAGGTACGTACAAAATTCAGGTTTGGATGCTACTACCATTTTAGCTATGTGACATACCTTTGTCCATTTTTATAAATAACTATACGTCAGGCAATGTCATAAATTATACATGGAATTCAGTTTCAGATCACTTAACACATCAACACAATATGAGGCAAGTGTGCGATAATTTTAATGGCTGTGAGCTTCCATTACTTGTTAGCTGCATTAGCCAGGTTGTAGCTCGGGGCCAAAATTAAAAAAGCAAACTTCAGACATCAAATCTGCCTCGGCAGATCTAGTATATTTCAGATCAGGAGCCAAACTGTTTCCTGAAGGGGCGTCCACATCCTGTTCATCTACTACAACCGAGCCTGTGTTTTTTAGAGAATGCAGCCATGTGGTCAGCGTGCAGTGGCTAAAGGGAGAGAGTGGTATCGGGAGATGATTTACAGGCATGATAAAGCGCTCCAGCTGGACCTGCAGTCGGGGGGATAATGCTGGCGGCGCTTTCATAGCCCTGGCACAATACTCCCACTCATGCACTTACATTATGCTCTAGCTAGAGACTGAGAGATGGCCCGGCCCTTAAATGAAATAGCACTCTCTTTAAGGAAGGGCCAGCTCAGGGCCAGAGGAGAAGGACGCAGGGAACACTAGAAAACACATCTCGCGTACATGGACACATATGTACACGGTTCATTTATGAAGCACAGAGCCCAGGGCATCAGGTTAATAAAAGAATGTACACTTATCTAGCATTGAAAAGCTATTGAAAACCCAGGATACAACATAACCGAGCATATCCGGCCTACATTTCAGTTTCAGCTAAAAGTAGCTGAAAAGTGCGGCGGACATATTGACAGCACAGAGTTAGCACATGCAAAGATGTGAGTCATTCAGAAATCACAGATGGACTCAGCCTAGAAGCTAACCTAAAACTGCAAAGAGGCTATTGCTTTCTCTAATTCACCAAAGGACCAGCTGATCCAGTGACACAGCCAGCCAACTGATCGCACTCGATGGCTTACATCAGGCCGTGGTTCGGAGATAAGCTCATTCATATTTATGCAGTGATTCAGCGCACAGTCAAAAAAAGGGTGATTAGGCTATGCCATAAAAGAGGCCGAAATTAAAAGGTCGGATTCAGTGTAATCAGGGATGTCCATTTCACACAATATCTGTCTTGCATAATTGTTTAAAGAAATATGTTGAACTTTCAATTCACTTTTCCATTTTTTTTTAATTATAGCCATGGGATAACACAATTTTCAATTCAGTTGTCAAGATAGCCTGTTATTTTTTAAAAACAGAAAGAGAGGAGCTGTAGTTGGCCGGATGAGGAGTTTCTACAACAGGGCAAGTAAAAAGCTGACTCATACTGAAATAAAACCTCTACCACTGACCTCTGTTAATAAATCTCTCACACATATAAACACATCCATATCACCCTAAAGACCTACTGTGCTGTGCGAGAGTATCGGCTACCTGTGCTGATGTGAATTAGGGCTGAGGGACTAGTCTATCTAGACTATGTTCACAATGGTAGTTATGGTTATGGCACGCATAAAACTCAATACCACAGTAAAACCAACATCACATTTCTCTTAGTACACGACATATCAGCGATGCCTCAATAGGAACAGAGGACCCAATGTCACGAAGCACAGTGTATCCCAGATTTCATTTTGCTGAAGGTCGTAAAAACGAAGCAGCCCACATTTGCCCGGTGCACCAAAATTAAACGATCTTCATTATCTGCTAAATTACCTCAATTGTTCATTGTTAATTGACCTGTCCAGCGATGACTGAGGTTTTAGCTACAACAGCTGGGAATACAAGGACCACCCAGTCTGTCTCACTATTTAGTCTCAATTTGATCCTTTCGCATGACATAATGACGATAAAGACAATTTAACACAGACAAATCCTACTCAGAGACACGATAGGAAGTTGGCTCAATAGTCTACAAGTACAGTACACTAGTTAAGTAACTAAATGAAGTAAATCACTGCAGTCACGTCAACGCGGCTCTGGTTCCCATTCAGTCACTGTCCCAGTCACTCAGTCATAGACACTGAAGACTGTTTACAGTACAGTGAGACAGGAAATATCTGAGAGAGATGGCTATGATCATCGGTAGTCAGTAAATGCAGTGCTAAGGAGGAAAGTGCGAATGAGGCTTGACGTGGTGTGTGGTAGCTGTAGCAGTACACTCTACACTCACCAGTACTCTGCCCGTCAGAGTCTGCGCTGAGATCATCACCCCGGCCCAGTCTTTGACTGAGGTCATCCAGCCCACCTCACTGGCTGGAGCATCGTCCTTCTCGTCCTGGCTCTTCACTGGTCCATCCGTCTGAGTGTTATTCACCTTCTGTGCCTCCTGCAGACACAAACACACAACAAAGATAGTGAGCATCACTAAGAACACAAGGGGTCACCCAATACTCATGACTTAAAAATATTTTAATATGCAGCACTAGTGCTGAGCCATCTGTACCAGTTTACCATTCCTGGAGGTACTCAATGCTATTGAATTTTCAAAGAATGAATCATAATGCAGAACAAATCAAAAAGAGTGCGAACACAGTGAGGTTTGATGTGAGAAAAATCACTGTAAATAAACTGACAAATGCTAATGATGAAAGGAACTATTTTATTTACTATCCAAAAAATATGCAAGTTTTTATATGTAATATGGATAGGTGTAAAACAGTGGTAAATCTATGTAAATATGAACATAATACGTTTTCTTTTATAACTATTTGGCTTAGAAAACCACTGTATTAACCTCTCTGCCACAGATAGACATGTTTTAGGCAAACAGCATATCTCAGACCAATTATAAAATAATGTCTCAGGCATCAGGCAGTGTTGTCATAATAATAAGGCATTAAATTCTTCTAGTCGTTTAATGCCTTATTATTAAAGCTAGTTCCTGTCACCAACAACTCTGTGAACTATGTGGTCTTATTTTAAGAGAAGGAAATAGAACGCAACATTCCAGTCAAAACCAGCAGTCAGGTTTGTAAGAGTTTCCTTTACCATCAATCAAGTTAGTGCAAAAGGATTTTATTCTAAATCATTCAGTCTATTGCGACAAGGGCAGATGGTATTTTCAAACTGACCTAAAAAAAAAAAAAAAGCTAGAAAAGAAGGAAAAGATTTTGTTCTGACAGTGATTTAGATTGAAAGACCAAACAAGACGATGGCACTGTTAAATATTTGCAAAAGACTGTGATGTTAAATTTGATTAATACCATCCAGCACTACACAATAGTCCTACGCACAAATAGCCTACATCCTCGGGCTGTTTCTCAATAGTCACAGTACTTTATTTATAACCCTCGCAGAAGTACACTGTGTCATACATTGAAGTAGCTGGAGCGTAAAATAGTTCAAAGCCATGTAACAGCCATGACACACAACCTACCATACCTTCCCTGGTATATGCATTATGTACCACGCTCATGACTACCCTGCATATAGGCTCCCATCGGAGAAAAAAAAAAAAGATGAAAAGCGGTACTTTAAAAAATCTTTTAACAGGCATGACTCATGACTCACACTAAAGTTTGTGAGCACATCACATGTGCCACCAGAGCAACTGACAGCAGGGCCTGGCCACAGCAAAGCCACCATGGAGAGGGGGTGTGCATTTGTGTGTGTGTGTGCATGTGTGTGTGTGTGAGGCATCTCTCAGACTGCCTGGCGCATATAGTGTGCCTGGCGGCGTGTAGGCAGAGGACGGGACCATTATGATTCACAACCAGTTGCTGTGGCAGTTGCCGTGGGATACTGGGGTTACATCCGCAGGGCTACGCATTACATCAGTAGAGTATAGCCGGATAAATACATCATACACTGAGCAGTCTGTAGTTTTCTGAGTTCCGAAATATGCTCTGCTCGAAATATTTCTGACATTTTTTTTAATAGATGTAAAATTAGAAAAACTGTGGTCACTCCAAATGCATGAGTTTCCTAAAGGATTGAGCAAGTAGGTTTAGGTTCAGAGTTAGGACTAAGCGGTCTTTCTTCCAGTCTGGCACGCCACTGCTTTAGGGAAAATAATCAATCACTCTGGATAAAGGTCAAAGTACTTATCTTTGTCAGCAAATCGGTAAACATGTGCTGGCATCTTGCACAGATATTTCCATACGTCCAGTCTGCAAGGAGTCAGTGTGGTTTTCATTCCAAGCAAGCAAGGATTCAACTGATTCTACTTTTTAAAATCAGCTGTCTTTGACTTTAAATGTTAATAAGGTAAGGTGAGCACACGACAACAGTGGGTGCACTAGAGAGCAATGTCCAACCGAGAACATTCAGAAAACAACTAGGCAAAAGTCGAGCACTGTGTACTAGTTGCCATAAAAGCGTATTTATACTTCTGGAAAGTGTTGCTTGCAGAGGTATAAATCATATTGAGTCAAGGATCACTTGTATCTTCTCATACCCCTAATGCTATCAGTCTAAAACTGAGTGATGCACAGGTCTGCAGGAGTCTGAAGTTATGAAAAAAATACATATTTTACTGCAATGAACATTTTTAATCCATTTGAATCTGTTTGACTCTGCAGTTTGGTTTTCATATCATTGCTTTTATTGAAGGCACTGGAATCCAACTCATTGTCTTTCTGATTCTAATATCTTAAGCTATTTCAGACAGAATGTACAAAATATATTTGACAGAATGCGTAAATATATCAAGACACAGCAATCAGCCACAACATTTAAACTACTGACAGATGAAATTAATGACACTAATTATCTGGTTACAGTGGCACCTCTCTAGGGGTGGGATATATTAGACAGCAAGTAATCAGTCAGTTTATGTGTTGGAAGCAAGAAAATTGAGCAATTATGACAAGGACCAACCTGTGGTGGCTAAAGGACTGGACACGAGCATCTCCAAAACAGCAGGTCTGCTGATTAGTGTCTACCAAAAGAGGCCCAATGAAGAACAATCAGGAAAATGACATTGCCGTGTGTGGGGAGCGAAGGCTAGCCTGTCTTGTTCGATCGCACGGAAGAGTTACTGTAGTACAAAGTGTGGAAAATGTTAACGATGGTGATAACAGAAAGTTGTTGGAACATTGCAGATTGCTGTGTATGGGACTGTGTAGCTGCAGACTGGTCAGAGGACCTATGCTGACCTCTTTCCACCGCACTTACAATGGGTACCTATAACAACAAAGCCAACATGGTGGCCTGGTCTGATGATTCAGGTTTTCTTTTACATCATGTGGTAAACAAAGATGTACCCCGCCACTCAATAAAGGGTTTGAGGGAAAAGACAAGAGTTTGAGGTGCTGACTTGGCCTCCAAATTTCCTACATCTTAGTCTGGTCTCATCTGAGGGATGTGCTAGATAAACAAGTCCAATCCAGCCCCACCTCCCAATGGACTTTAAGGATCTTCTGCTAATGTCTTGCCGCTGGACACCATATACTACTTATAAGAGACAAACTCCCATCTGTGTCTCAGTGTGTGGTACGCTAGTATCGTTCAAAGCTGCTGACAGCTCAGTGAACGAATCTCATGTGCATGTCAGCTAATGTTACAGCATGCCAATTTCCAAAATGCACTTTCAGTAGTAATATAGCAATCTGTTGCAGTCCAGTGAAAAAAAGGGCAGCAGCAGATGTGCCATGTGGCTGGATTGATGAGGCACAAGCATTTCTAACAAGGAAAGAAGAGTCCTTCAGTGGCAACTGTATCCTTCAGTGGCAACATCAGCAAAACTAACCGGCGCCATATGGCAATGAATGTCAGGATGGTTTCCATTCAGCTGCTATACTCTGGGTCAGTGGGTTGGGTGTGGCAAGGCTCAGGTGTGGTGGTGCTAAATTTAACATTCAGGCTTCAGTTACTCATTCTTAGAATCCAGGCATCATTCTTCTAGTAATTTATTAATCTATATCATTGATACCCCAGCATTTGGTGTATATAGCATAGTGTATTCACTATTGAGTATTTTCTGCAGTATTTCTATATTGTTCTTATTTCTGTGCATCTGTGCAGTGAAAAGCCATTTCCTCTGGGATCAATACAGGTTTCTGATTCTGATTCTTGAGGGTTTTCGTTCATTTTCTTTGGCAAATCCTAGCCACAAATGGTATGTTCAAGAAAACAAGGCATTAATTCAAACAAAAATACAAAAGTATGCATTTTTTGGAAATCAGTAACCGTAAACTAAGGTGTTCTAACCCAAGGTACGTATATGGGTGCGATCTACTGTGACCAGACAAGCTATCAATCCCATACCACTCTATACAGTTTGTTGTACACCACATACCATGTATGGGGTCTAGTACTTAGACTAGTCAAAGAGAGAAACTGAAGGTTGTCTCACAGGCCCACCTGCAAAGTTTTATCATGTGTTTTCTGTTTCATGTGTTTTCAGAGTCACATCTTTAGCCAATAGCCAAGTCCTTCTTGAAACGAATCAGGTGTGTTAAAGCAGGAAAACAGAAGACTGCGCAGAGCAGGTGAGCCTCCATGACTAGAGCCGGGACATTTGGCTGATGTTAAAAACACACAGAAAACGTGTAACATTTTGTGCATAAATGCATCATTTCCAGTGTAAGAATCTGATCAAAGAGTGGAGGTGCCTTGTAGAGTCATTACTGTTTCATCATTATAATGACAGTCTCACAGTTTTCCTATATTGAAATGTCATTACTATGAATAAATTAAGCTCTGTAAAATATATCATTGGCTGTGAAAGGCCATCTTCAAAGAAATAACAAGAAATAAAAACAAAAGTAAGAATCTTTCTGGTTTCTGGATTAATATCTACAGAATACATTTCAAAGCATCTGTTTATTTATGAGTTATTCTTCCAGAAATGTTAAAAACAATGTGTTTTGGTTTTTTTTAGTTTTTACATTGTAATACGTCCAAACACGCATTACATGCTCTATAGTGCAACCATTGCAGAGAGATGTCCAATCAAAAAAGATCACAAGAGAAAACTGAATAGTTACTGACAATGGAAAAGGAAATCTTGAGCGTTTGCCGCAGTCCATGTTTGAGAGCAGAATGCATTCTAGCCTACATTTTTTAACACTTTAGCAAGGAGGGAAGTTGGTAAGCTTTATGTTATTAAATAAATATTAATACTCTGAAGCATGACATGTTCACGTAAAACACGTCCTGGCAGATAGCCACGAATGTCCTGGTCGATATAAGAAAAGAAAGAACTTTATTTATCCCGAGGGCAAGTCTTTTGTCACTGGCATAATGAGACAATAGAGATTGTTTTTAAAAAATAGACAGTGAACAATAGTGCAACACAATTACAGAACATGATTGTAACAAAACAAACTGTAACACTGACATTGCTGCCTGTAAAGTTTAGTGGGCTATACCTGCAGATCAGTAGTGCCAAATGACTTTTGAAAGTGACTTAGTGACTGTGCAATAAGAATTTTTAAAAAATGCAATAAAATAGCAGCAGATGATGAGCGGATGAGATTAACATTCAGTCATTATGTCGTGTTTAGGACCCAATAAGAAGGTAAGAAATTCCAAAAACAATTGCGTACACGGTACCAGATATTGTCTTATCAGCTATGAGTTGGAACCTACTTTTGGTTCCCAACCCTGCTGTGAATCCTGTCATCATCTGTGAGACTGGCCAAATGCAGAGCCCTAAAGGTAGAGATTTTATTAGCTTAACATACAACAGCAATTTTCTGTCAAAGTGAAAATCACTGCATCAGCCAGAGCACTTAGACCATACATCTCTGGAGGATACGGTCCGGCCTTGCCGACACAACTAGGGATGTTTGTGATGGAAAAGTTAAAGATGCTGCCACAAAGCACTCTCCAGAGGGAAGCCACAGCCCTAACAACAAATGAGGGGACAAATCAAAACAAATAAAAAGAACTTTACCTATTGAACCCTAACCAGGTTACAATGTATAGATTTATAGATAAAAAGTAAAAAAAAATGTAGACGTATCTAGACTAGGATTGGGTGGTATGAAGGTTTTACAGTATACCTGAGTGTTTAGAATTCCTGAAGGTATGATATTCACTACTGTCAGTCTCATTCCTATTTTTGTACCGTGGTGACACAGCGTGCAGAAGGCACCACCAGAATCTGTCTACTGGATGAACCCCAACGCCCCCCCACCATCACCACCACCACCACCACCACCACCACCACCACCACCCCTTCACTCATCAACCAAACAAAAACACAAAACAACAGATTTATATATATATATAAAAAATAAACATACCATATACCATGATGGAATGTCAGGAAGGTATGAAGATAGACAGACAAAAATAGATACCAACCAGTCCTAATCCACAACAATGAATAGAGCTATAGAAAAAATACCAAAAATATACATAGAAATAGACCCCTTTATAAACACAATTCAATAGTAACAAACTAAGATATTCTCAATGTAATTTGTATATGCAACATTTATTTTTGATTTCATTTATATTTCATAATGGAAAGATCATTTCACTCTCATTTAATTGGAGACAATGTCTTATACTGTCTTTTCCCATAATATGCTGCAAAGTTTTAGATGCCATAACATCTTATAATACAAATCCTACCAGTGCACCCGAGCCAAATGTCATTATCTGGAGCTCTGCTGACTGGCAGATTGCACATGCCTCGTCCAATGGCAACCAAATACTGACACAAATCAGTGCCATATCTGCAGAGGCGTGTAGCAGGGATGAGTGATATGACCTAAAATTATAATCACAGTTTTGTTTTGTTTTTTTCACTTTTTGGACAATGGCAGAATTATACATGGCATTAGTTGTTTTTCAGGTTTTGGGAGCAGTAGCATATCCTGTCCCTTTACGTAAATAAAAATCTCTTTGATAATATATAAAGCACATGGAATGTTTCATTTCAGCTGGGAGACATGAGAGTATCAACAGCATTTATTTTGCAAAAAGCCTGAGGATCTTTTATGCTACAACGAAACTGAAATCACCAGTTCTGCTGTACCAAAAGAAGAACACCTCTGTAGTCACATGGCAGCTGGGAACACACAATGTTTCAAGCCTTAATCACTGTGTAGTGTACAAGTGTCTCATATCTTTTTTTCAGTACAACCCAGCCAATATGATAAATACATTACTTTTATGATTAAAGCAACCATTTGGACACAACCGACCCCCCCCAAAAAAAAAAACAACACAAAAATCCAGTAGAAATATCTATTTTACTGTAAAAATCATACATAACATACATACATCGTTCATCAACATACATATACTGAACAATTTGGAATTTTTCAAGGTTGATGTGAAGGATGAGGGTTGATGTGAAGGATTTGTTTTATTTATTTATTTTTTCCTGTCAGTGTATATTAAAAGGAGTAACTCTACAAATATACCCAGCATCAGAGTGTGCTAAAGAGAAAATTCACACAATGCAGAAGAACTGATTACAGCTGGTTGCATTATAAGGACACATACTTGCAAATTAAGCTTAGAAGATAATAAAATGCTTTTTAAAAAAATAAATATTCTGTTGGATAATTAGGCTGTTGACTTTTCACGGTGTTAACAGTATAATGCAATCCATATTGCCAATCACAACAGTAACGACTTTGGCACTGGTGTGCCGCCCACCTTTACTGTGTAGTTTTTGGTGTAAGAAAAAGTATAAAGTCTTGAAGCTCTGTCTCTGATGTTCCACAATTCCATATATATATATTTTTTTCTGCTGAATAATAACAATGTGGGGAAAAAAAGATAATCAGAAATACCGCCTTCAGCTTAAGGCCACCAAGTCTATAAACTGCCATGGAGTCAAATCTGGTGGCGGCGTCTAGAATCTCAGGCATCTGAATAACTTTCTGACATTTCTATGGTATCTGCTTGCTTGCTTACTGCATGTGGCGACAGTGTTGTGTTTCCGAAGTGCTCAGGGTTCGGGTTACAGAGCGACTCCTCCCCTGTTCTACACACTGATTTAAGAGTGCACATGCATTAAGTGTAAAAAGAGAAAGGAGTGTTTCCATTTGGCTCTTTAAGATCTGCACAGTATTACCACGGACACATACTATGACTCAGTTTTGACTGATCTCATTTTCATTCTTTATTTTCTTTAGCCTGTCAGGAAACCCTCAGAACTCCTTTTTCTTTTACCGGTTTAAATTTTTTAACATCATCGGACAGTGAGGAAAGCCTAGCAGCCCTTTGTCTTGTGTGAATATTTTATAAAGAACAGGCCATTATAAATGATTCTATAGTCACTGCAACACAATTTTGTTATATGAAATTACATTAATTGCTTTTTTATTTCTCCTATAAAGATACAATTTCACAATGTGAGCTTGTAGCATAAAACAGCACTATATATCTTCAAGGGGATTGGTGGGATTATGCACTTTGTGGTCTAAACCTGAACCTTCATGGCGATAGCTAAGCAATACTGAATACCCTTCTCTGGACAGGCCGGCGCTCGAGCTAGCGCTTGGGAATTTTCTACTGAAATTACATTATATTCCTTAAAGATTTGCCAAGGAGGCAGCTGCTGTTCCGATAAGTAGATTTGTCAAATAATACCATCAATAAAATGAGTCCTTACAGGTGTTTCTCCACTGTGTTTGATAAGTTATCCTTTAGAATGCAGTTTCTGTGGGCATAGATCTCAACTTTCAAAATACAGTTGATTCTCATTATTCCTCCCCAGCATACACCTCCGAGGACATACAAGCCAAGCACATACATGTTAGATATAAAACACATTCCACATTCAACATGTGTACGGTCAGATCAGGTTCTATTGGAACTGGACATTCCACCTCCAGCATTTTTCCATGTAACAAGCCTTGAGCCTCCATACCACAATACCAGAGGCCAGTCAGAGGCAAAGAGTAAACACACAAGTCAAACTGTGGATCTGGTCAGGAACAGAAATGGTTTCCGACTGCCGTGTTTAAGGTGCACTGCAGATCAGATGACTTATATTTTAGTGCAGACACACTTCAATATGCAAATAAAGTAGAATTTCTGAGGTGGTACTGTGAATATGGCTTCATATCTTCATTAGGGATGCACTGATAAAGAACGTCTAGGCAGCATAAATGGCACCGGCATCTCTTTCTCCCTCCTCACTCAGCAATCCAGCCAGTGCAGGAGAGGCAGGTAGATGGCAGGAAAACTCGGACATGACTAAATTGAAAAAAAAAGGGGGAGGAAAAGTGTCTGCTTTGCCTTTTAAGTTTGTTCTGTTCATTACTTATTATTAATTCAGTGAACTCAAATTATGAAGGCAGCCCAGAATCTTATTTAGCTAAAAAAAGAATGTACTAAATTGTCATTTTTGATGTAAATACTTAATTCCAATATATTTTATTCAAATGAATATGTGTCTGCATGGCCCTTGGAAGAAAACTAACCACCGTCTCTGAGAAAGAAGGACAGAAAGTCTAGGGGATATCCAGCTCGAGTGTTTGGGTTTTTCTGAGCACCTAATTTGATCTGCTTCACACAAGTAAATGTGTAGCACAGTCAACGAGCATCATTCATCACGTTTAGAGCTGATTACGGCGCAGGATCCGGGCTGCTGCACGGCAATCCCGTTACAATCATTTCCTCGGCTCCACATGAATGCTGACGGTGAAGATTGTAGCAAGAGGAAAGTGTTAGCAGAGTAGAGAGCGTGGAGGTGGCCAGGGCCACTGTGTGGGCAACGCTATGAATTATTTATGCCATCTCAAACTGATGGCTGGACAGATTCGAGAGGACAATGTAAACAAGAAACAATTTCTACTTCATTTGAGCGGCTCGGAGTGGGGCGGTGGGGTAGAGGCAGAGGGGCTGCGGAGCAGCGTGCCATGGGATACTCCATCTGCTATTTTTACACCTGTGATGTCAAAGCCAGAGCCGCACTCAGGCCCTTTTCACTATCCAAACAGACACCAGGCCCAGAGGACTCGCTCCCTGTCTTTTTCTCTCTGTCTCTCTGCACGGATGTGCGCACCTTCATTAATGAATGGAGATAATCTGGGCTGACCTTGTTTTTCGACCTTTACGCTGTTTATTTCCCTAATTAGATTCTGTTTTTAGTCTGTCTGTTTTGTGGTTTTTCTTTTCTTGGAGGTGAACATGTGTTAATGCAGAGTAACAGTGTCTATCTGCATCCACCCTGCTTAACTATATCTGGCTAACTGTACTGGTACCGTCTTTTCTTTGATCACTTTTTAAATCTGTTTGACTCCATGTATCTCCCTGTGTTGTGAGACACTGCCAGACTGCACAAGCTTCCTCCAGGGCACGGGAGGCCAGCCACCTCGTTTTTGAGCCACTAGCCATTCAGCACTGCTGCACGTCTCATTGTGTTTAGAGGAGAACACAAATCATTCCGCTTGCAACAGCAGTTGTGGACACCAGACCGAATCATCAATTCGTGAAGGAGACATAGTGACCCCTACTGTCGAGCCCCCCCACACACACACACACACACAGGAATGGACCAACTGCGTCCGTCCCCTCAATCCGCATTCGCTGCCAAGGACGGCACATGGGGCAGCTAGGATCAGTCTGAACTGTGGAATCCACCTCTACACCACATGCACATTTAAGGATGTGAGCACAGACGTGACGCGAATATGCTGATACGTCATCAGCTGTTGATGATGTAATACACATCGTCACAATCTGCACAAGCAAAAAAATTAAGCTCTTTCTTGTGTACTCCCTCTTGAAGCTCCACTAATGAAGAAAAGCAGGGAGCAAGTCACATGACCCAGACTGTTCTAATTCGACTTGGCTTCAGCGCAGCTGTTCCAGCGACTTCCATTTGCATCGCAGGGGAAAACTGTATTCCACTGTGAGCACTATTTTTAGTTTCACCCAGGGAGCCAAGAAAAAAATGTAACATGCTCTACACACAACCCCCCCCCACCCCCCCCACCAACCTTGCCATTTTTTCTTACAATCACTACCATTACCCAATGACAAAACAGATAGCTTTGATGAATGATATAATATCTTCCAGGACAGCGGATCTTCATTTTTAAATCCACTCACCCATTTTATGCCTCATTCTCAACACACGATACGTTCTGCTCACCCTGTAACTACCCTTGCTACTGTCCTCTACAGTGTAGGCTAAAGGTGTTGTGGCTATGACAAACCAAACAACCCCTGAGATCCAGGTTTAGAGCTTAGAGGGGAAGCCGGGACATGGTTAAGGATTACACAGGTATGGGGCTACATAATCTATGCCTGCAGCCTGTTGCGGCTGCCTATGTTTACTATTTATATTATTATTCAATAGTATCTCATCACCAAAGCAATGAAACGACACATAGAAACATGAAACTCCAGCACTGTATAAATCCCACCCATGGTTGCTATGAAATCTAATACTCTAGCACAAAACCCTCATTTCACAATAACATCTATGCACATGCAGCAGTGGTTTCTGACTAAGAGCCATCTCAAAATAGAGCTAGAAAAGCCAAAACGTGTGGGAGCAGGGGATGCAGGGCAAACCAGTATCAGCGCAGCATCCCTTCGACAAACCAAGCCCGGCACTGCAGATAAAACTGATAGAGGGCTGCACAGAAACACAAGGATAAATAAGAAAACAGTCAGATCTGCTCCTCAAGGCATCTGTCACATCAGGAATCCCAGACTATCAGAGTCACAGAGAGGTTACCTATTTCCAGAATCACACCAGCTTTAGCGTTCTCCTATGAAAATCTATTCTGAGTGCTGTAGGTCTGAGGAGGATTTAGATTATTTGTGGAAGCGAGCAATATGGGGGACATCCACAATGTCACCACGCAGGCAGGCAAGAGAAAGGTTTAACCCTTTATACCTGACACAAAGAGGTGATTCAGCTGTTAATTTATAGATGTATTATTCAGATAATTATTCACTGCTATGAGCTGCTCTGTAAAAACTACAAAACCAACACTATGTACTGGTATGAGGAATTGGAGTATGGATGTGTGTGAAGTGTTTTAAGTTTCTGCCCTCAGCTGTGCATGGGCCCTCTGATAAATTAAATAATGACCTATTTGAATGGACACCTATTTTTATGTTGCCCTTCACATTATGTCCACAAACCAAACTACTGTGTGTATAAACTGAAAACCATTTTTGTCATTCCAAAAATTTTAAATGGCACCTTAAGGAACATATAAACTGTGGTGGCCTTCTGGAACAAGTTGAAAGAGCCCAAAGTTCATAAATCCCTCAAAATATTTCTAACAATCAAATTTTCCTTTTTTTCAAATCCTAGCATTGACATGGGATAGACGGGTAACAAAGCAAAAGAAGTCAATGTAAATAAGATGTATTTAAGTGATAGTCAAACTTCGTCAAAAATGTGCTCGGTGTGTTTCACCTTTCAGACACAGCATACGCAACCTTAAAAAAATACCAGACAAAAAACATTTACCAGCTACCTAGACTCTCAAGTAGAGTAATTAACATAATTCAAGTAACGTGAAATTGTGGAAACATGCTTTAATAGGGTGATCGATGGTAGTGGGACAAGAATCCTGTTAATAACAGTAGTACAATAGACCCCCTCTCATTTACATTACAACATTTTACTGGAAATGAATGTATGTGAATGAGGCCGTGCTAGCTAAGAGAAGATGGAGGAAACATGTTTACAATCATGCTGCAGTTTTGTAAAACAGAGTTTTGCTGCGTTGTTTTGGCATCTGCATCAAATTGGGTGTTGGACCATTTTCATGTGCTGATCCACTTTCTCTCCGACGAGTGGGTGGAAACATTCTAATCAGTCAGTGAAGTCAAGGAGTCTCCCTACCAGCTTCTTGTGCAGTGGATGTCAGGAATGCAGGTATTACAAGTCATTCAACACGACGATACATTTTCGACTCATTATGAAAGCTGAGATTTCCTCCATCATTAGCTGTTTATGTAAAATATACTGTAGTATTAGCACAACAGCAAAGGCAACACAGTGAAAACAAATAGCACCTACTAAAAAATTAAGTATTCCATAAGTTATAATTATTGTTCACATCATAAATAAATGAGTAAATATCAAAATAAAATAACATCATGAAAAATTAACTTAAACAAAAAAAAAACCTAAAAGTTTTGACTTGGTTTGCCTGTCTGTTTTTGGTTCACAAAAACAACAACAGAATAACAGAAAAAAACATCACAAAGAAGTATTTTTACTATACATATTATTATTATTATTATTATTATTATTACTATTATTATTATTACTACACAGTAAACACTCTTCTGCTTTAAGCTACTTTATTTTTTCTGCTCTGTTGCAGAAAAACAGTTTATTTTGAAGCTATAAAATGACTGCCATGTTTGTGGATCAAATGACAAAAAGATCAGTCTCTCTAAAAGAGGACAGGTCCTCAAAGTGAAATGAATGCAGGTGAACAGAAAGCTTTTCTCAAATGCTTCCAGCAGCACACAGAAGGGAAATGGTAAAATAATGATTTGTGGTTGTTTTGTATGTCAGTCAAAAAAAATGGCCTCTTCCTGTTAAAGTATTCAGCCA
>JBBIGA010000146.1:13991175-14015457 GCA_037576975.1 Alestes dentex
ATGGTAAAATAATGATTTGTGGTTGTTTTGTATGTCAGTCAAAAAAAATGGCCTCTTCCTGTTAAAGTATTCAGCCATACGCAGCACTAAATCAAATCAGTGAATTTCAGAAGTCTGGCATTAAGTGGTTAAGGGACATGGCCATTAGTGGTTATTTTGAAGGAACACAGCAATGATGCATACAAATAATGTGGTCTATGATGCCTTAGTACAACGGCCTTCCCGATTATACTATAGTGATTAGGAGAACCTCACTGCAGAGGAGGTAGTGTAGCTTCAGAAAGCATTCCCGTCATAACTCCACTAAAACACACAGCACACACTGGAGGACGCAGGGCCTGTACATTAGTGCTACTATGTAGAGCAGGCAGGCTGAATGCACTGCTGGTCAGAGCTCTCTAGCCAATTCATAACGCTGCACCCATTGACATGTGATTTTCAGCCCCAGTGCCCTCAGATAAAAACACACTCGCTGCTGAATGGTGTGGTTGGGAAAGGTCAGGTTACAAACATTTGCCTGTCTAGCTTTAATAATCCCATTGCCCTCTGATGATGAGTGCATAGCAGCCCATATTAAAGGCTGTTGTCGAGTTTCATAGCGTAGATTCCTGTTGAAGATTCTTGACCCCCCTTTTTCCCCCCAGTGATACCTGCGAGCAATTATGAAATCTACAAGGGGCAGGACAGAAGGACACAGGGAGATCCAGACACCAGAGCCTCCACTAACAAGAGAACTCCCTCGCCAGATGTGCTCTCAGCCAGTGTGTCAATCTCCAGACTTCTTCTCAGAGCAGGTAACGTCTGGCAACCTGCTGGACGGCACAGTGTAATTGGAAGTAATTGTTCCATGAATCACCACAGTAACAGGTTAACTCTGTAACCTAACATTTGAGTCTTTGCTTAAACAATGATAAATTTGGCTCGCAATTTTACACCAAGGTTATCCTGAGTAATTGCTTATGTAGACCATTTTAGGTCACAGAGCATTTTGGGGGTAAAAACGTGCTGCTTACCAAATAGCCCTCTGGGGTTTGAGTCAGCTGTTGAAAATGGGAATTCAGCTTTAGGAACTGCGTTTAAGCAGCTGAGAGTCAGTGATATACAGTGACTTTGAGAGCACACACCCTGAAACATATAGTTACAGCAAGTACGCCCTGAAATACCTAGGTATAGGGAATATGGCAAAACATGAGACATTCTGGCTATGTTCACATTGCCAGATTGAAATGGCACTAACGGTTTTTACCTAAATGTGTCTGAGATCTGGTCTTTTCGGAAGATTTCGCCTTGTCAGTGAAGGTGTGTAGGTTTGTTCCTTGTCAGAAAATTCAGCAGGCTTGTAACGTGTGTAGTCTTTCATTATTTAATATACACGACCATATAAAGACGCTGAATTGGAACACAGTCCACTGTTGAACTGGACCTGTGCTAGGTAACCTGACTCCAGCCCCTTCCCCCCTACCTCTATCAGACATAAACCAACTTCCATGACCACACCAGGCACTAAAATGACACTCGCTGTCTGTCGGACTCATCGGTATCTTGAGTACTTTACTTGAGTACCTTAAGAATCATTAAAAATGATGATTAATTCAGTGACTAGAAGATTTGTATTTTTAGTTGTCAACAGTGGATGTGTCATCTTTCTTAACCTTTGATAAATCGCAGGGCTGTGGGTCAATCATATATACTTACTCAGAGACATCATGAAAAACCCCACACAGTATGTCATGTTTATTATTGAATAACAATAGGATTGAATATGATATTATATGAGTGAATTGTGCGTTGGCTTAAAAGCCAGATTACAAGCTCAGGATTCATTTCACGTTGATGAAACTCCTACAGCAACAGGGAGCAAGTTATGCTGCTTGTTGTGATTTGTGTTTTATGTCTATAAGCTAAACCACAGACAATGAAGCCTAGCCAAGCACACGGCCCACAAAATGAGACCCTCTGTTTGAGGTTAACTCATTTGAGTTAAGCCAGACACCACCTTAAACATGAAAAACTGCTTTAGCTCTAAAATTAATGCAGTTTACATTGTAGTATAATGAACTACCCACCTAAATATATTTAGGTTTTCTGGGATGAACAAGAAATAATAATCATATGCTGTTCATATACTAGTGCTACTATGTATATACTGAATCATATACTATAGCCACAATATATTCCTGTCTCTTTAACTGCCTCAAATTTGGTCACCACTGAAATACGAGACATTCTACACACAACTTTCAAGCTCATTTCAGATACATTTTAGTCATTCAGTATACATCCATTTTTTTAGTAAGCAGCTTAATGTTACACAGGGGTTTGTGTGTTTGAATGACTGTCCACAACTACCTGTAAGCAAATTGATTTTATATTATTAAAACACTGATTTGAAACCCATGAACAGTGTAAGTGATGACATTTGCACCCATATCCGTACTGAAAGATGAATCAAATAAAGAGTTCTAGAGTAAATCAAGCTGGATGTTGAAGTTGGCTATCCTACAAATGATTGAGACTTCACCTCGGATTCTCATGAAATGGCTTTTAAGGCCCTGTAGCATCCATAATCTAAGTTTACCAGCTTGGTTTCAGACAGAGTGCAGTCTTTTTTCTCGGTGCCCTCCTCAGATTTCTCATTTCCATTGCCAGTACCCATTCAGTCACCTGCAGGGTGACTCCATTATTCTTATTGCTCCAGCAAACACCATTTCCTCTCAAGGGCATAACCCAAACAACACATGCATGCACACACACACACGCACACACACCAGAGCATCTTTCACTTCACGACACTCCTCAGCACAGACGTGCAACTCAGCCTTGATTCAGTATTAAAGATTAGTAGATTTTGATTTAAAGATTATTAGTGTTTTAATTGTATCTTAAAAATGGTATTTTATCTTTCAAAAAATATTTCAAAAAGTTTACAGAACTTCTAACATTAATATGACAAAATGCATTTTCCGTTCTGTTAACTTATTATCTTCAATAAACTCAAAATCTTAACTTTTTGCACACTAACTTTTTGTTAAAACGCCATTTTACAGTGCAGTGGAGCTAACTTTTTTTTTCCAAAAATATAAAAAAATACTTAAGCTCTTAAATGGCCAGGACCCCCCTAGAAGGTCCAAACTTCGATTCTACCCTAATTTTCTAAATTCTGGTTTTAACATGAGTAACTCAGTCAGTTTACATGTAGTTACTGAAAAATAAGCCTTATTTTGTAATAAGCCTGGGATTTTAAGGTGTAAACTACACACGTGAACTCTGAGTGCACAGCTGCTACATATTAATGGCCAAGGGAAAGCCTGCTTCACATACCATACATCAATTTGAACAGTAGCACGTTCAAAACACCATCAAACTGTTTCGTAAGGTAGCTGACAGTCTAGCATTTCTAAACTGTATTACAAATAAGGGAGCTGGTCTAAACAAGAACCTCATGCTGTTAACTAAAGACAGAACAAATACCTTCAGCTCCCTAAACAAGCTTTTCTTCAACTCACAGGTCTAATACCATCAAGCTTGCTCACCTTAGAGCAAAAGCATTTGTGACCAGTACAAGGCACATCCCAGCCAGGTACCGGCACCGGCTTAGGAAGGTGAAAAGTGGTCCTGCCTCAGTAAACATTGTCAAGGCGTGAGAAAAAGACCACTGGCTCTGGATGGAGCATCTAATTGGCTCCCGACAGGCTGACCTGTGCCAATCAATGACCTTGCCGAAAAGCAGCTCACCTAAAGCCCTTCCGATGAATTTTTAAAAAGAGCCAAAGCTTAAAGGTAAGCCCCTTTCAACACTATCAGACCAAAGACCTCCGTCCAATTAAATCTTTAAAGGTGACCTCATCAATCACAGGTTGTTTTGATCTCCCATGCATGAGAGAGGTGACGGCTCATGAATGATGCTGTGCTGATACTTGGCTCCAGAATCTGCTTTATGCATCGCGTCGTATTCACAACTCCCCGTTCCAGGTCCAAATCAGAATTCCTTAATAATTAATAAAGAAGCACAAGACACAGGCTAGTGCTCAGGCTCCGAGCGCGCCATCTGTTCACCAGCGCTCCATTCATGAATGTGAATAATTTGAAGTTCGGCACGCTAAAGCTTTCTTAGTGGTTAATCCAGGAGCTCTTCTCTCGCTCTTAATGCTGCTTCGTGCATATGGCTATTTTCGCCTCAGTCACACGTCTACTGCAGAAGTGGGAGGAAGTCGCCAGCGCTGGCACTGACACCTATCGAAGCAAACAGAACCTCGGCTTTTACACCCGGTCTCTCGTTCGGAGAGCATGCTGACTCTCAAGGTCGCCGGCGTGTGTTTACAGTCGGCAGGCACTTCCTCAACAGTAACGAGACGCTGGCACTCCTCCTGAAATACCACAACTCTTTTAAAAATAAAATATCAGCGCGCTTCATGCCTCTTCCCTGGCTATCCATCACACGGTCATCTGAAAGCCTCTTACCCCTCTTTACTGCCCACCACGCCATAAATCACCTGGGGGAGATAAAGGTCGTATGCAATGCACCGCGGCAATGCAGGGACTAAGAGGACGCTACTGTACTTCACTGGAGACGCTGTCATTATCAGCTATCTTTCTGCAGATGCTACACTTTCTCTTTGATGGATGCCTTCGCTAAGAGGAGCCAAGAGGTGTAGCGAAAGGAAGATAAGTAAGAGGAGGGTCCTTATGGATTCTCAGGAGGAGGACTCACAGCAGCAATATGATGCATTAAGCAGACACTCCAGACACATTCATTTTTAAAATGAAAGTTATTATACTATATTATATTATACTATATTATATTATATTATAATTTTCCCCTATTCCCCTCATGTTGCATTTGCTGGTGTCTCAAAGCCACAGAGGTGGCAAAAGTCAATACATCATAATGGCTGATTATGGTAAAACGGGATTTTATCTTATATCTGATTTGATAAAACAGGCTTAACACGACCAGAGACCCAGACACATAACCTGATAAAAAAAAAAAGCCATTATGGTTTTAGTTGACTTTAAGTCATTTCAAATAGCCAAGAGAATAAAATGGCTGAATGACTGAATACATTTGGCACAAGGAGAAAAGTATATAAAAGTATATTCATATAATGATTCCAGTGGAGCTGGCCACAACCAACTGCCGATAATGCCAAAAACTGAAGCTCTAAATTGTTTGTAATCTTTTAAATATTGTGCTCTAAATGTACTGCATTCCTATGCTCCATGGGAAGTACCCTTGAGCTTGAAATGGTGTTTTATGTTTCTCCTTTTCTGGCGCCGACCAGAGCAGAATGGGTTCCTTGGGTCTTGGTTCATCCCAGAGTTTCTGCCTTCAGCTTTAAGGAGTTTTTTCTTGCTTCTGTTGCCCTTGCGTTGCTCACTAAGGGCACAGATCCAAAGCCTATGAAGCTGCTTTGAGCAATTTCAGCTGTATAAAGTCCCACTGAAGTCCATTTTACTTGACTTATATCAGATTTAGTGAGTTTTTTTAATAAACTACAAAAACTGTGTATAAGTCCTCAATTGGTGAATTATATATATTTTTTTTTGACCTATCGGCGAGCATGCAGTCGTCTGGATAGACAGATCGTCAGCATGCTCTACGAACACCCCTCTATTTATTTGGGCATCTTTTCATTTGGCCACTAAGCATGTGTGTGGTTGTCTGCGCTAAGTGGAGCACGCAGGAGCAGTGTGTGCTGTGAATGTGAAAGGTCAGTGCTCTGAGAGGAGATGAGCAGTGGGCTGTGTGTGTGCTGCCGAGTGGAAAGGCGGCTGCGGGCCTGCACAGAGGCTTCCACCCCGCTTCAGCAGCTCTCCCTCATTCACATTAGTTCACTTTCACTCCCTCCACTTACTGTACACACAAGCAGCTCGCTAAAGCGCTCCCAGTGCGAAGGGCTTCCTCTGGCAGCAAAGGAAGACTGTCAGTGCTTTGAGTCAGAAGGGTCAGTCAAAAGGGTGCTTGGTCGGTTCCAGATCCTGGCAGATAGATTCTCACAATCTAAATAGTAAAGCTGAAAATTGGACTGGAAATTGAATTGGATCGGAGTCTTCCTTCTGTAGTCAAAGCCTCTTAGGGGAGTCCTACAACAAAAAATTATTGATTGCACAGTAACACAAGCCTTTCTATACAAGAGAACCAGCAGTGTTGGGCAATATTACAAAGAGATGTATTTTTGTAATAAAATATAACTGTAGCACGGCTGTTTTGCTCAAGCATTTTGTCAATTTCAGTTTGTTTTGCAATTTGTGTTTGAGAAATGAGACATCCAGACACATACACTGTAAAAATTCTGTTGCCTAAAGTTAATTGAGATAACTGAAAATCAAATAGTGATGTATTAAAATGTTAAGTTATCCATGTCACTTTTTTTTTTAAAGGGAATATATTTCAGGAGCTTCTGAGAGGTGCAACTGCGTACAGTGTTTTGTCTCTATTTCAGGAAACTGAGTTTGAATCACAGCAACACCACAGCCATCCATATGTCGGAGCTTATTAGGAGAAAATGCCCGGAAGTAAAAAACTGAGATGCACGGAACCGAGTAAAATATATTTTATAATGTTTATACGATTAAGATGCGGTACCAAAAATAAGTTAGGAGAACTTTTGACTAAGCTACTACTCTGCATTGAGTGAACTTTGGTGTGTTGAGTTGACACAAAAATATTATTATACTTAATTAAATTAAATTATTATACTTATTATATTATTCTACTTATTTTATTATATTAAGCTGACATTACTTTTTATTTTACAGTGTATTACGCGTCATGAAAACTTTATATGTTCGTTAACACAGAACCAAAGTACATGAATAATAAATAAGTAAAAAATTAAATACTGACCAAAGACTGTGAAAGCTTTTCCCTTATAATACAATAGTGAAATAGTACATCTCGGTCTAAAGATAATATATTTTTCTCAACCACATTTCATTTCTGATGTTGAAGATATCTAAAGTCATGAGATCTTTCACGAGTCTTATGTGAATCTTATTCAGCTGAGACCGGGGTGATAGGAGACAGAAGAGTTAAGTAATCTATGGTAGATCAAAGTGGGAAAATAAAAGGGTTGCTTCTCAGGAGCCGTATCCAGGACAGGTAAATGAGATTAAGAGGAGATCTTACTTAAGAACGGCTTTCCTCTTAGTGAAAACCAATGGGACATTTCGGGAAAAATGCTCTTGATTGGTGGTGGCCAAGTGGGTAGGATACTTGCCTCTGGACCAAGAGGTCACGGGTTCGAATCCTACCTTAAGCATATGGATAAAAAGCATATGGATAAAAAAAAAGCATCTGCTCAATGCCGTAAATGTAAATATACATGATGTGTGGTGTGGGTTTTGGCAAAACATTTTTCAAACTTTAAAAATCACCCGTAGCTTCCATAGTTTGGGTCACTGTAGTATCACTAAAATTTGTCTTGGGTTAGAAAAGCAAAGACCAACAAGTTGTGTCCACTCGGCTTGGTGCATGACCACAGGGACACGTGCAGTTGGAGGAAAGCGCTGCGGGAGATGGCTGTCTCCATGCTCTGGCTCTATGAAGCCGAGTTCACCCCTCAGTCAGAACACTGCCTCACAGGCTTTAAGCCATGCTGAATCAGGCCTGGGCTCCCCTGCCCTGTTTCACTAAAACACACTGACTACTCAGGCAATAAAAAAACTCCACAAAAAGAGACTGTGTCAGAGCAAATTATGGCATAAAGTGACAATGGTTTTCATATGAGATGATTTCAACTGTGAATCAGCTTCCCTACTCAATACATAACTGCACACACACACACACACACACACACACACACACACACACACACACACACACACACAGTAAACACAGATACAAACACTGGCAGTTCAGTCTGTCACTATTGGCCAGTCACCAACACACAAATCAGCAAACAGAGTGATCCCCCCTAACAAAACATGATTTGTTATCCCACACAAATATACTCACTGCTAATTTTAGAAAATGTTGTTTTTTTTTTTTTGCTTCTAAAAGCTGAAGAGAGATAAAATTATTTACAGGTCAACAAAGCTCAGAAATGGAAATGAAGTTATGTACTGTATGTATCCCTCTGTTACGCAAGCAGAAGTATATCCCATGTCACACTGTACTATTTATACCTTTATAGTACATCTGTCCATTCAGCTGAGGGCATTTTTTCCCCCCAAGTTACTCCAGGCTATTGCCAGCCTGTCTCTGCAGTGCCAGCATTTGCCCTTCCGCAGCATTAAAGCTAGAGAAAACAATGCTATTTGACATGATCTGCACATCTCAGAGTTCACATGTAAGAAGCAGCGTCGTAGCCTTCATCTTAAGACGGTTAAGCGCTGCCTTTTAGCATTACAGTGAGCCAATCCACACGGCTAATCCCGAGACTTATGGATCCCCTTTAAGAGCGCTGCAGACAGACAGAGCGGCCGAACACATCTTCCTCCAGCTTTAGTTAATAGCCACCATTAATCAGTACTTAGTAAGTGCTCTTTATCACACTCATTTGTCAAAATAAAAGCCGCAGAAGGCTCCAGGGACCAATCAAAGGTGTGAAGCAACAGGGCCATATGCTGTGGTCACATGCCCTGGTCACGTGACCACCCCAAAGCATGCTGCAGAGGGATCCACTCAGAATATCAACTGAATCCTTCACCAGAGACTCGACGGAGACCTCCGCACACACTGAGCCAGGCACAGAAAGGGGAAGAAATTTTCCATGTCTGGCTGCTCGGCTCGAACGGGGGGGATGTTTTCTACTCCATACAGAAGCGATAACAACAGAGCATTTATGAGAATGCAACGGCTTCGTTCAAACACGAAGATCATGAGAATCAATTGCCTCTGGGGATAAAATTACGTTGGACAAATGTCACTCTCATAAGAGCAGTCCATCGTACATCGCCTGTCGCTTAGCAACAGAGACCTGGATGGTAGACTGTAGGTGTGTGTGCTAGAAGTGTGTGGGAGAGGGAGAGAGAGGGAGAGGGAGAGGGAGAGGGAGAGAGAGAGAGAGAGAGAGAGAGAGAGAGCGAGAGCGCGAGAGAGAGAGAGAGAGCAAGAGCGAGAGAGAGAGAAAAAGAGAGAGGTGGGGGGAGTGTAAAAGAGGGCGGACTGGACTGAATGAAACACAGGCAGCCAGTGGCAAATATTGAGGGACTGTTTATAGCTCAAATATTCACGATTATGAAATGGCAGCAGTGTTAATTGGATGCTGCAAACTTACATAAATAACACCTGTTTAACAACAAACAAATAAGGCACATTTTCAAAGCTGCGGTGCTCAAAACATGAGGGTCTTTTCGCGAAGGGACCATGGGCCAGGCACTGCCATGACTAAACAAAGCAGCATGGGTACTTTCTCTTGCAGAGTACCGTCTTGCAGACAGCAGTAGGAAAATCAGTAATTACAATTTACTATGATTTGCCATGTACACGTCCATTTATCATGAATAATTAATACTTGGTTACATGCATAGTGAAAGATCAATGACTTAATGCAAACCATCGTCGTCGCAGACATGCTGACCTGTTTAACTAATGCAGACAGGAAGGGCCGACATAGAGCATAAAGTAGATAAATTAGTGTGTCGAAGCAACCGTCTACTCTGACCTTCATTTTTAATGAGGTAAACACAAGCTAGCCCTTAGGAGCGCTACAGAACCACACATTTCATCTCGGTGCAGACATCTGGCAAGCTTAATGAGGAACTTTTGACATAAATTACAAGGGAAAAGCTTCGCATTTCAGGTCGACGATGCTTCCTTTCAAGAACATAGCAAGCGCTTTCCACCAATCAGAGAAGATGAATGAGTCCAACCCCCTGTTCGCTGCCATTCAGAAGTAGATGAGAGGCTCCAGGATGGGTTCACATGTGACAGAATTCCAAAATACTGTCACAGTATTTTTAGCAGCAGTTATGAATAAGTATAAAAGTGCCCGGAGCTCTCTGCAGCTCTACGCCTGGGATTACAAGGTGCATCCTCCACTGTAAGCTGTGTACTGCCATGTAACAGCAAACACGCCTTATGGAAATGTCAGTGACAAGTTTAGATCAGTCTGCAGTGGACAGAGAATAGCTGGATATACACTGCGGCGTCTTACATTACTATGGTTATTCTTATCCTTTAATGCAGACGTTGTAAAGGAAAACACCATCAAAAGGCTGATTATGCAATCAGCTGTAGAACACCATCTTGTACTGAGAATAATGATTCTAAATGACAGTGTCACCTTAATTACAGGTATTGCCACGCCATTTTCATCAAGTCTTTTCTTTGCTGCTGTGGTTCTTTGATGCAAAAACTGTAAGAAGACTGCAAATTCCAATAGGGTTTGTTATGCGGCAGTAAAAACGTCGTAAAGAAGAGCAACCAGACACCAGAGTCTGGTGACAGGCTGAGAGGGGGTTAAGGTGTTCCAGGCGACAGTGACATCGAGATCACGAGTGGGTTCCTTTTGCCCTACTGTCCCACCTCTCATGACCTGCCCTGCCAGGCAGCCATCACTGCCTCTCCGCTACAGTACAGAGACAATAGTTTATGAACACTGTTTAACTCTTAGACGTGTAGCGTTGTTGCTATAATTCAGCCATTTTTTTTAATTCTGCATAATCAATCATTCAGTCATTAAGTCATTCAGAGTGGTCTAATGTGTAAAATAGTTCATATATAAATAGTGTCTTTAGAAAGGTGGTGATAGGAAGCAGCGCTTTTGTAAGTATAGACCACAACATGTATTCAAGAGAATATACTTCAAGAGAACATACACCAACATTTTGTTTAGGAGCAATTACAACCTTACAAAATCCTGCATTTACCTCTTGGTCGTAAATGGATTCATGACAAATATGCTTTAATCCAAAACCTTATCAAAACTGTGATGAAACTATGTATTTCTTATGTTATAGCTTGCTGTGAGGTAGAGAAATAAATCTCCTTGGACCTCCAGTTTCTTTCATTGCAACTGTGAACAACTGTAACTCTGTAAGGATCTCTAGAATGCATCATTTCACCTAAGATGAGTGTGACTGACTTTGTTTACTTTTAATTTTGAAGAAACGCTTACAAATCAGTTGAATCCCCCTTGAAGAATGTTGTCCCCTTTGACATCTGGAGCTGTTGATGGAGGGCTTTATAAAGACTGAGCATTTATTTATTTATTATATGACGTCTATAATTAAATGCAGTTACATGCTTGCATGATTCATTATTTCAATTATGTAATAAATTACATTCGATTTACATTCTGCATCGCCAGACTCGACTCTACATTTCCGAGCTGGTTTTACCTTAGGCAAAACAACACAATACCTTTGCATAAAATGATAAAATAATGTATCTCTTTATCTATTTACACAAATGTTATACTGTATCAAATGAAGGTTTTTGCAGCGAGCTATAACATACGATGTAACTATAACACAAAAGATGATGTACGTAAATAACTTACGTTCAATTACAACACACTTATTATTGCAAGACTTCTGTGGGTTTATAGAAGCAGCACAGAGCTGCGGATGCATTTTTCATATTTCTCCAGTGCAGCAAAAGATTTCAGCTGTCTGCTCGGCTCTGAACATGAAGAGCAGGAATAAAATCCGTAGTGGGCGGGAAACGCTTCAGAGACAAGAACCAAAAACAACAAGCAGGACAGAAGTGCAAGTGAACAGAACGGTCCAGATGGAGTGAAAGCATGTGTGTGGTGATGATAGTATGTGTTGAGAATGTCATGTAGCACTAGGTAGGAGGGAAGCCCAGCAGTGGCAGAGAGATCTCAGCTCCTCTAATTGCTGCCAATCAAGCGGCTCTGGGGCGGGGAGTGAGTAACGGCTCAGAGTGAGTCACAGAGTCCCGCCCCCCACAGCGCTCGCCTCGCACCTCAACACAGCCTGCAGGAAAGGAAAAGCAGAGGAGAGGCACAAAGCGTTGTGCACAAAACACAACAAATGCTGGACCAAACTGTATGAGACTGCTGTAAGACCCTCAAATTAAAGCACATCACAATGACATTCAGATTTTTGTAATGCTTTCAATGATATCAAAGCAGTTTTGCTTATATTCATAGCATTTGTATACATGATACCAATATGGGCTGAAACCAAATACATACAAAAATACTGCACACATTCATGAGCAGTCTCAGCACATAAAACATGACATCCTCTGTAAAGTTTCCTAGCTATAATTATTGCTTCCAATGGCCACAAGGCCACTCTTCAAAAGCCTAAGCTAACTTACGCCTCACTGAATGCACTAATTAGTGGTCAGATCCTCATATCGCACTGGTAGTCATATAATAACGGCTTACGAATACAAATATTTTCACTCCTCCCAACAGTGTGCCATCTTGGTGTGACTAATCAAGCACCTTCAACAAGAGCTTCCGAAACCCTCAGAGAATCCTAAAGCTAAAGTGCGCTACACCTCCAAACAGTAGTCAACTCTGCAAGAAATCCTTACGCTGAAGGTCAGCTCAGTAAGACTCTCATCGACAAAATTACAGAAATGCCTGTTATCTAAATGTTGAATGCAAGGAATGGAATGCCATGACATTCTGTGTTTCAAAAGAACAAACCAGTCGTCTTGTGGCAAAACCAAAATAGAAGCACACAATCTGTAAAGAAGCAATTATTTTTAAAATCACTTATCATAACCAATGACATTAAACATTACGCAGAAAGCAAATAGAATTCAGAACGTTTTAATAAAGGAAAGGCGAGCATCTTGGCATTTAGGACCAAATGTGGCATTATAATTACAAAGAGAAAAATATGACCAATATATGTTCCATTCACTGGTTTTGATTTTCATTTTGTCTTGTTAAAAGTGAGACTCCGCAGTGTACCTACAAGAGCCAGGGGACAGCCTGCCATTGCATTTCAACAGGCTTTTATACGGGTCAGTGAAACAAATGATGTCAAATTGCACTGTGAGTGTAGCTGATAACCTATGGCTTATCTCTCTTTCCTAAAAAGTCACTGTACATTGTACACTGAACATTTTTAAACAAGCAGCAACGCAGTCCCAGTACATGCAAGACATGCACCACACTCCTGCCACCTCTCAGGTCTAGTCTCATTAATCGAATTTACCACAACTGAAAAAGCCATCATTTTGAAAACTGCAGCTAATGTCGTTTTCATTTTTAGTTTATGGTCTTGAGTATCTGTGATGTACCTGTTCAACAAGTGTCACTTTACAAGAAAAAGATAACAATGTTTCCAGAACTTTTGTAAGGTCAGCAATAACATTTACACTTACAGCATTTGGCACATGGGTGCTGATATTTTACTCTGCCTTTCCCACATGAGACAGGCCATGTGGCTACCACCCTCTCTCATCAACTGGTAGAATATTTAACGTCAGACTGACATTCTGTCTGGTTAGATGCAGATGCACTGGGCCTTGTCATGTGAACTCTCTCCTGCTGTGCAAGTTTACACAGCTAAACAAACTTTCCCACCATGCTCCTGACTTCAGTCTCCTTTTCTGTGGTACTACAAAAAATTACCCTGAGAATTTTGGAGATTCCACTGGAATGTCTGTTTGGATTTGCTGAGATTCAAGTTGGCTGTCGAGATCTTCATCACCCCTTGGTTGGCAGAGAACTATATTTCTAATACTTGTACAGCTGCTACTAATGTAATTAGGTATTGGGATTCTATTTGCAAACCTTTGCAAAAATACACCATCTATTCAAATTTGGTTCAAAATATTGTGAGATTATCTAATCATAAACCCAGTCTCACAAATGGAATCCAATTCCTACTTTTCGGTCTTCGTCACATATTCTGCTGCGTGTTCTTCATTTTTCTTTGGTGGTGCAGAGACGTATTAGGTTATTAAAATAAAACACAGTTTTCCCCTTACACTGAACACGGCTGATCAGATCACTATCTTCAGTTTTGAACTGGAGCTATGCCAAAAAATATTAGATGACATACTTCCCAAAGCAAACTACAGAAGCTGAAGCAGATACAAGACATCTCTTGTTTTTGTCCCATCCAAGGTTAACCATTTTCAGAGCCACGGTCAACATGTTTCTGACCTTCCTAGGGAAGCTGGCTTACTTCTTATCAAAGCTGAGCATGGCCATGACAGAGCATGGCATGTCGACCATTTCAAATCGCTCTAAATGAGTGTGTCTCCATCTTAGACCCAGATAGGCCGTGTCATCAGAGCAAAGCATCTGCTCACAGAAAATATGATGATAGTGCAATAGGCTATGCTAAGCTTTTGACTCAGGTCTCCCTAGCCGTCTGTTTTAATCCCTCCCCTCGCACGACACCACTCTATCACAACCCTCTTTCACAACCCGTTCTAGCGCTGATAACACACGGATTTGGATGAATTACTCTGTTGACTGAGTTGTTAATAAACCATTATAGCACAGTGTGACATAAGGTAAAGGCCGTAATCGGGGTATTAGCAAGATGCTAAACCCATTAGGGTCAAATAAAGATCCCCACTGTCTCAGCGTCTCTGGAGACAGGTCAAAGATGAGTAAGCTCGACGCAGGCCAGGCTTAAACTGGAACAGAATATGAAATTCCAAGCATGTGAATGAGTTGACGCCCCCGCCCCCCAATCTTAATCAAAATATGTAGTCGCTTTACAGCTGTTGTTTACTATAGCTGCAGGATTACTGTCAAATGCCATCTCTCTCTTTCTTTTTTCCAGGAGACAGTGCTGATCTTTTGTTTCTTCTGCCCAGAAGTGTATGAGGCCAGCCGGCATCCCCACGAGCCTGATCCTCCTGCGCTCCAGCACACACACACACTCACTGGAGCCTGATTACCCCAGTAACACTCCTCCAGGCTCCAGCTCATACCGCTGTGTGGACGCTGAAACACACTCAGCAATGTGCCGTCGTTTACCCCAGCAAAAAGGACAGAGAGAGCCCATGGCCTTGGAATCAAACAAGCCCTCAGCTTTACCACAGCTTCACACGCGATCCATACACTGCACACATCATGAGAGCAACTCAAACTGATTCGATAAACTTCTACGACTAGAGCTTAACATTATTCTTTGTTCCATACGTTCTTTGCTCTCTCTAAATACAAGTTTCAGATTGAGCAAATCAAATGGCTAAAAAGTGAAGGTTTTTTATTTAGCCTATTGTATTACATTTGCCAAATGGTCACCTCGGATTTCAGACAAAAAAAAATCAATATATGATTGTGAATAAATGTGTAAAATTTGCATACAAAAATTAAATTAGTTATGTTAGACACTCATGTAACTTATACCACTGGGCCAGTCAGAACAAGGCATATTAAAATACTGTCCATATTTTGACAAAACACTCTGTACAGCTTGGTCTATTTTACAACAGCTTACTTGAAACGGACACCACATGTTAAAGGAATGCGAAAAATCCAGAATAAACTGTTGCCTTTTCTTTTTATATCTTTTACGGTGTACTTACTCCACGCAACAAACGAGACGGTCTTTCACTACAAACATAGCCATGATAACAGGCTACAAATGCATGATTTCCATTGCAAAGAATGTTTGCATTGATGTTTCTCAAACCGCTGCATAAAATGTGAGACAGCACAGCTTCATTTAAAGGAACAAAAAAAAAAAAACGTAACGAGAAGACTGAGCACATTCTTGGATTGAGAATGTATTCAAATCAGGTCTATCTGCTGCGCCTGGGCTAATGCATAAATGTACATAATCTAAGTTACATCACCAGCGTGTGCTAGAATCTGTGATAGAAAGTGTAGCACCTCTATCTCTTAAATGTTATTAAAGAGGAAAAAAAAGAAATATCAACACCCTATGCATTAATTACTAGCACATAACATGCAAGAGTAATTCACTGGGTGTGCTGCTTGCATGGGGCTGGAAAAGAAACAGAATCAAAGTGTCTGTTAATTTCTCCTCAGTCTTTGGCATCCATTGTTAGCCATAGCATTACTGGGTGAAGTATTCCTTTAAAATAGCTGCTGATTAGGAGCGTAGTATTTTCCATTCCTGGTCTGAAATAGCCATCAGTCTATTGATAGCAGGTCACTGCCAAAGCATATGTAAAGTCATACCAACTGTTCCAGCCTTATATATGGCATGGGGGATTTGAAGGGATTTTTGAAGGGGCAGTTTAGTTTCCTATGAAAAAGTAGCCTAGGAGGTAAACACACAGTTTAACTGAATCTACCACACTATAGTAACAGCAGTCTTTTCACGATCTCTATCACGAATTCACTGTACGCAGACGAGCATTGGCTCAGAGGTCGTTTAGGTTAGGGAGTGATCTACCAAGATCTTGCAAATATATAGGCCTAGAACCTGTGGAAATAAAAACTGTTTAACTAACAAATACATTTTTTTGTAATTAGACTTATTACGTTTTTTCTTATTATTCATGTAAACAATCCTTGTTTTAATTATTACATTGATTTTTGTTTATCTTATGCAACTATTAAAGCCCTAAATTCACCCTTCCTTCCTAATTGTTGACTATTAGCTTCTAATATTGTGTTGTACACACATGAAATAATGTACTATAATATTGAGCACATACAAATGCGTAACAGATGTCTACATTTAGACAAAATGATCTGAAAAGTCAAGTAAAGCTTCCTTGCTTATCCTGAGAGTGTGAAAATATGTGAGAAAAACACTCTGCAAGCTACCTAACTAACATTAGCATTGTTAGCCTTGTTAACTAATGAACACATTTAGGACTATGGGTGGTATAAAATAATATTCCACAATCACTGAGCACTCTTTGACTATTCTCAGAAGCTCCCTTCTACGCACCTCCTCAATAAATGCGCTCTGCTTTCTTTATTTACATTCATTTGCCGTCATCCAAGACATGAAAAAAATCCAGTTCACAATCTGGTTGTTGCTACGTTAACACATGATTAAGAAAGCTAAAGACTGTGTCAAATAATTGTGGTCAGCTTAAACGATCACAATCAGCTTAAATAATTGCGAACACATGATTATTGACTGCGACAGGTCACACTGCAGCGACTGTCCAGTGCGTGTATCCCTCAGGCAGACTGCTCGCTTGTTTCACAGTCGTGAACTCCCTCCATGGTTATGCCACACTGAGTAAATAGGGTCCTCACTATAATTTAATCAGTATGAAGTATAAAAAGTTTAATCATAAAATTAAAAGTTCAATTTTATTTGACAGAATCAAGTGAGTCATTCACTAGACTTCAAGAATGGCTTAAGAGAATACTATGTGACAGGCCATTAATACATTTGCCTCTAAGGTCAAATTGGTATTTTCAACATATTGATTTACACATTGTAGGCTAGAAACATCCAGCATGCAGTCAACCACAAAACATGATAAATTATGCAAGATACGTATCTGTGTCCACAACACAAACAAATCAGCACAATGAACCATGAATTATGCATATGGGATTCCTCTTCCAGCCCGGCATATATACCTTGGGTTGGGTTCTGTTGCTCGAACACATACACCAACACCAACATGAGGGGATGCAATATTGGAAACGCTACTCGAGAAAGATTCACTATGAAAGATCTGAATAATAACTGCAAAAAAATGTTTTTTAGATGGTAGACTGTAGACCGCTGAGCAATGGGCCGATAAATATGGTGTGTTATTGTCTGTCCCTTTTCCCTTTACATTCATAAAAAAAAAAAAACAACGGATGCCTTCCAGCCACAATGTAATGTTACACAGACTATTGCTAACTGTGGAAGATCCATAACGACATGGGCAGCCATCTCCTGAGAGTCGTTGGAGTGATTATTGCTGTATTTGCTCGTGTATCAGACCACATGCTGTCAGGCCATTTTGCAGGTCCAGGTTTACCCTATGGTGCAAACACTCTTCCTCCATGATGCTCCCATATTCGGGGCTAAAAATGTTCCCAGATACAAGAGCGCTTTCAAAACCACCAAAAATAAAAGTAAAGGTGTCTCACTGCCTCCCTAAAAGTCAGGCCTAATTATCACTCAGGCTACATAGAAGACCTGAAGCACAGAGGACAAATTAGATTTCCACCTTCACCCCTCAAAAGAAGAAAAAGTATTTGTGCACACTTGTCCTGACTGGACAGACCACAATTTTAAAAGCAATAAAACGAAGAGACATATTGCAGTTGTACAGCATGCTTGGTGCAGACAGTTTCTCTCAATTTTCCTTCTGTTATGAGTTTAAAAACAGGCTGAGGAAGCGACTACTAGAAACCAGGACTTCATAAATCAACTTCAGTGAGAACTCACAGTGGTAGTATTAAGGTGGATATAAAACCTGGCTGATATCAATTTCATGAGCCATTTCAAATAAACAGAAATCAAATAATGATTTTATAAGGTTTAGGGTTAAGCAAAATAGGACAAAATCATCAAAAACAAACAAGTGTGTTATGCAATAACAGGAGGCAATGAACAAGTTAACACCAGTGCATTTGTTGACTAGCATATACAGCCAAGTCTTACACTAAATATTAGATTCCTTTGTCACTGTTGCTTAATTCCAGTTTTTATTTGTTTATTAATAAAAGAATTTAGAGCATCACCAGCACTGACATGCTAATTATCAGCTAATTATCAAGTACTTAATGAGGTGAAACACAAGATACACTAATTGTCCAATTTAAGGATATTCCAGAATTGAATTAAAAGTGGAAGAAAAAGGGTTCGTTTGTTCTTTTGAGGCATGCTACTGAAGCACCGCTTTTTGGTTCCCTGAGGAACTTTTCACTGAATTGTCCTTCAAAAAAACAACTAAAGTGGCCTCTTATAGTCACACAGGAGTACACCACAGCTCACAGTGTGAACAATGTGAACTCCTTTCTCTGTATTTAACCCATTCACCAAGTGAAGCAGGGCGCTTAGGGAGCAGTGTGTGGGGATGGTACCTTGTTTAAGGGAACGTCAGTGGTGCCACCAGCAGTCCTGGGATTTGAACCCACAACCTTCTGAACGCAGGGGCAACTTCCTAACCACTAGGCCACCAGCTACCACTAGGCCACCAGGCACCAGCTTAAGGTTAAAGAACCTTCACATAATGGTTCTATCTTCAAGATTTTTTCACAGAACCATGTGTAGGTCAAGGACCATTTATGAGCTGTCAAGAGTAGTTAATCACACTCCTTTCATACTCCTTTATAAATACGTATGAAATGTATCTACATTTGACTGTAATTTCACCCAGAATTGAGTGCTCATCTTTGATTATTCTGTTTTAAGAAGCTTATTTTCCAAGCCTGAAACTTTCTCTCTCTATATATATATATAAAACACCGAATCTGAGGTCCTGCATCATGGTGGCAGCTTTCTGCAGACACTGCTGCAGCTTCCACTGAGGTTTGATCATCCATGAGGCTTGATCTAATACTAGTAAATAAACGGTTTTCAGACTTCATGTCCTCGTGGACAAATCCCACAGGATCTGCCGGTAGCTTCCTTTAATCACGACTCTGCCAGAGACTTGTATAACAGATGTTCCTATGAGTTTGTCCAGATGTTTTATTTCAGTTTGCCTGTACCTACTAAATATGTTCAAAGCAGGTTCATCTTTCAATCATTACTTCTGAACTTAATAAACATACACAGTTTTGTGGAAAACAACGGCTCATTATTGCATAATGGGTTGATTTCCCATAGAGGGATTAAGCCTTGGCTAGCATTGGATAATATTTCCCTTTTCATGGAGGAAATCCATTCAAAATGTTGTACAATCCAGAACTAGGTTTAATCCCTGTCCCAGAAACTGACCCAGTGTGTAGTACATGTATTTCTGACAGCTTTTGCAACCTAGTAGTTTTCAAAATAGAAGGGGCACCTTTAAAGTCAACATGCTTGGCTTGCAGCTTTATTTGTAAAAGAAGGTTTTATTATAAAAGAAGGGGAGAGTTGCATTCTGAATGTGTAGGACAGTTATGCCTGTGCTGTTTTCAGGCAATTCTGTCAGAATTCTACTAGAACTCCATTAGTGAAGCAGAATTTTTCATTAGCTACCAATATGTTGTGACTACACAGCCACATTCATACAAAAAGGCAACACTTTAAGTACTTAAACAGAACCCTTAAGGCACCCACTAGAGTATTGTGGTTAATTTTCCTTCAGAATGTCTTTAAAGTCATTTTAGTCTGAGAAATCATGAGTAGACTTTCAGCCATTGACTCTTTGTTTTTTTGCAATCAACAAACCCGCACGTTTTTTTTTTATTACTATGCTGCTGGGAAAAGAAAACAGATTTAATGCACTAGTACTCTGGAAAGCCAAACGCAGATGGACACAGCAGAAAAATATATGGTTGATTCAAAGACACGTCAATGCACCACAGGACCACCCAATTTCCCTGCATTTCACTGGTTGATGAGCACGCTTTTGTTTGTTGTTTGTTTCTGCACAATGTAAATCTCCAGTCTCCGAGGTAATTGGTATGACAAAAAGACAAATGCAATTTGCCTCAAAGCGCAAACATCTCATCACAGTCAGAGCCATGACAGCCAAGCATGATGCTAAGCATCAGTTGCCATGACTGGCACAGCCTGAAACAACACATTCAGAATGGTAACTGATTCAGAAATCAGGACTTTGTCTCGTAAACAAGCAAACGATGTCCACACACAGCACATGTGTGTGCAGTAGCTTTCATTCTGTCGTGTACATATGAAGCACAACAGAATGCGAGCTTGCATGTATGATCATTGCTCAAAACCTGTACTGATCTGAGGAACTGCCCTGTAGAAGTGACCTTCCAATAAAGGTGCCAGAAAAGGGTCCTTTATACCTGTACCATCGATGAAGCATCTTCGGTTCTATTTTTTTGTTGATCCTAAAGGCCTACTTTAAATGATGTGTGAGCGTAAAGAACCTTAATAAAGTTTAATGGGCCCCAATGTAAAGACTGGTCCATGAGTCCTTTAGGAACGTTAATGTTTAAGAGTTCAGCACAAACATCTAGCATTCCATGGCTTCAAACCATGATTAGTTTTGTTAAAAAAAGACAGAAAATCACATTGTGCTGCCGGAGCAGACCTCCACAAGTAGAGCTCGGGAGCTATTTGGGGGCTATTAAAGGATCCCGAACTAAATATGTTGGGAAATTGGCTGTGTGGTGTCTTTGAATCGGCCATCTGCATGGGGCTTTCAGGAGTTTTCAGGAGTCCATTAAATCTGCTTTGTTTTCTCAGCAGCATAATAAAAAATCTTCGGTGCTGGTTTCCTAATTGCACAAGTAAACAGCCAATGGTTAAAAACCTGCTCAAATGGTTTATTTGAGTTCAGCTACAGACACTCTGAAGCCTGGGTTCAAATTGAAATAACTCTGGAGCCACTAGACAGGTGGTGACTTGAGGACAGATAAGCTCAAACGCACGGTTTAATTTTGATAACTCCTATCATTTCTTAATTCTACCAGTCTGTCATGAATTCATCTACAAATGCAAATAATGAATAATAATTATGTATCAGCGTGAAATAGAATTATAACCAATATAGTCATACGTGCTAAGTGTGCAGTGTTCATGCTGTGTTAGGTTTTTTTGGAATGGTTCCTCTTCCATGCAGCGCTTCTGTTTTTGCTTTTAACTGCATAAGCAGGTGCGCAGCCATAGTGTCTCATGAGTAAAGCACATGTACCCATCAGATGTAAATACTTCATCACAGAACAACAAAAAAATGATCAGCAGGCCAGATTAAAGGACATGTATTGTAAATATGTACCAGCCTACATAAAGCTGTTTTGCAGGCCAGTAGTTCGAGAGCTTTGCAGAGAAAAATAACCCAGAATACTCAAGTTAGAGTAATACATTTGTATTTAAATACTTGAAACAATGCAAAACACCTTACATTAAGGTTTGCATACGTTTAATTCCATGGCCCATTATTACTGTATTAGTTAGCACTTTACTAAACATGACTTATTATTTAGTAAGTACTTAGATGATATTTAAATTTGTCTGTAATTCATAATTTATTTACTCTGTAACTATGTACTGCTACACTGATAGTAAACTGATAATCATACAGAGCAGCAATGGGATCCAAACTAGTTCTTTTGCGTCCCATTAATTATCTGATAAATAAGCTGTAGATTTAACAGATAGTAAAAGGTCCCCATGCAGCCTTGTACTAAAACACAATCACTGGGCTTTCCCAGATACTTTTTTTCCCACAAATTCATCTGCCTCCCTGTGCTCAAGGCTGTATTCACATTTTAACCATTAATAACTCTTTGCTTCAAATTGCTGTCAGTTCCTACTGTATGTGTCCCCCCAAGTCAAGTGATGATCTTCACCACTAATTATACTTTGTGAAATATGGTGATTGATAATGTGTGTATATTGTGTATCTACTTTACTTGAGGGGACTTAGAAACAATAAAGATAATGATTACAATATCATTCACAACTACACATGTCTTAATCATGATTTGTAGAATAATTAGTGGTGAAAATGATCACTTAACACGGAGGGACATTTAAAGAAGCAATTGATGATAAAGTAGGAGGAAGAGTTCAAAAGTGGTCAGTACAGAAAGAAGGAAACGTTAACGCAAGGTTGCTGTATTAATGATCAGATCATTAAGAGAACTAATGCAGAACTAGTAAGTACCACTTGCCATGTTACTTCTTTATATAAATAGCAGTTAATACACAGTAAATGACTGAATAAATAATGAACAAAATGTTAACTAAACCAGTTCACAGTGTGCTCAATTAGTAATTATTACATTCAGTTACTGAGTAATTACTGATCCTTCACGAACAGATATTATAAGAAAAAATAAGAGATAATATATAAATAATGAGTAACAAAAACTTATTACCAGCTTAATTAATATTTAAGCATCATGAATTAATCATGACCGTGTTTTCAGTCTGTCAGACGAATAACTCCCTGGGTTCATTTTGTGTGTAGTGAAAAGAGGTGTGCTTTCATTTGGGACTGGCCTTGCTTATAGCTCTGGGCTTCCGTTTCTCATGGAAACTGATCTCTAACCTTTGGGGCATCACACAAAGAGGGCATGACCTCTTCAAGGCAGAATCTAAAGCTCTGCGGCTGTAAACTGACCCTTCGCCAGGTCGTGTGCCGTTTTCTGCTCCAGTGAGGCCACACAGAAACAGCAGTCCACAACAAAGGAAGAAGAAGAACAGTAATGTTATGTCTTTCATGTGACAGCCTTCACAGAGGAAAATCAGCAAGTCTATGGTCCTGAGGATCTGTTCAAGGGCTATAATACTATAGGGATTGTGTTCCAGTCTGGTTAAACACTGTGTCTGTCAGTTAGCTCTCTGTCTAGCAGTGTATGCTAGTGCTGTCAGTGTCAGGTCCATTCCTACATGGCATTAAACTAGCTAAATGTCAAGCTCCTGCAGCTACAGGTGCCTGCTGAATAAGAATTGTAGGGGGGCAGGGCTCAGAGGCAGATCACCATGCACACAGGCCCCATTTAAAAAAGCTTCTTAGTATTCCCATGCACTTCGATTAAAGGGCTATTTTATAGCCTCCCCTTTTACTGGACAGAAACTGCATAGGGATTCTATTAGCCCGCTAAATGTCTGTATACATCAGGCAGTACACCAGAACACCGCAGTCAACATGGAAAGCTAATGCTGCGTGACGGTGCTGGTCAAGTTAGTGAGGGTGTGTTGATTAGCAAGGCTCTTTAACTCCTCTAGAGCTTCTGCGACAGCTTAACTATTCAGAGCTATGTAACTACTTTTACTCTGGTGTACTAGTGAGTTACATTCACATTTATATTCAGTATCAGTGGAGCCGAGCCTGCAATTATGACTTTGACTTTCCATTTGTTTTTTAAAAAGGGCAATTTTTTCAACCCAGCAAAGCAGGACTATATGCACAAATAACAAATAACTAAATCAAATAACAAACTTCTCTTCCACTTACAAACACAAACGTGGTACTATTTGAAAGTGGCACCATACTTTTGTTAATGCGAGCAACAAGTGCAACTTCAGTGAGTTAACTCTCTATAGCAAGGGTCTCAACGTACCAGCCCGCTTCCTGGTAAAATTATTGTTCTCGATTGAGTGGCGAAATGATCACTCTGGACTTTAAAGGACAAACCTGCAGGTCATTTTTAAGCCGTGTTTAGCAGTTTGAATGCCCTCCACAGGGGGGAGCTTTACAACTCAAACGACTGTTAAACTGCTAAAAATGGGAACTCACAAATATAATCATAGAATTATATCATTTTGAAGGATGACAAATTTCATGCATATGAAGTAAAATGAGACATTTGCTGTAGTAAATTGCATGCATATGATTACTTGTCCACATAATCACTATATTCTTTGATGACTGAT
>JBBIGA010000146.1:14017735-14029744 GCA_037576975.1 Alestes dentex
AGTATATCAGTATATATATATATATATATATATATATATATATATACACATACACACACACACACACACACACATAATAAGATCTTGTATGCTTGTAAAAAGCACATAACATTCATCCATCAGGCTTACTAACTAAGAGAGATCAGCAGAATAATTTAAAATATGCATTTTCAAACTGCAAACGAATTACTGATGATTCACTGAGAAGGTTCATTTAACACTAATAAATAATTCAGATGTGTAATAGTGACAGCCGTACTGTACAAACTGTATTCGTAAAAAATGCTGTGTTTGTGTTCATAGTCGAGCATTCAAAGTCCACTTGAGGCTTGCTTTCAAAACAGAACTTATGCCATCCATAATATTTGCACACTCTGATATTTGAAATCTTTTTGAATATTTCCTGAACGCATCCCATCCTGCTCTTGCTCTTTCATCAGGAGAAGAGCACAGCGGGAGACCGCGTGCATTCTCTGAATTCTGTGCTGCTCTGAGACGCTGCAGGTTTGAGAGAATAGATCAGACGGAGCTCTCCGTGGTGCTGAAGCCCTGAGTTTCAGCAGAATTACTGAGGCTGGAAACAGTCATGTATTATGCATCCCATCCGAACTGTGAGACTTAACACTCTCGCAATGCTAGAGCGAAGTTAATGCATTTTGCACTTTAGATGTGGGAGGGGAGAGGCTGAATGCTAACAAGCCGAATGTTGCGGCGCGGCCCGGCCCCATCAGTGAGCAGGAGATTGTGAACCGTGATGGCAAGGCTGGCGGTCAGATGTAGGGCATCAGTATGCAGGAACATGACAATAGCGCACAAACATGGGAAGGAAGAGCAATTCCCCTTAGCATTTCAAAAGCCACAAGCACGAACCTGGATTTCCAACTAACACGAATCGACTTGCAAGGAATATTCATTTACACATCATGCATCTGAATGTTCAGAGCCTCAGGTATGCCTGTGAGCCCGTGTATGTGCGCCCTATATCATTGTTCAGACTTTCATTATAAGCCGTACAATAAATCGTGTTTGCATTATTAGGGATCACAGACTTGCCTTGGAGGAAGACTGCTGAAAGTATTTGGGGGGGGGGATCACACAACTGAAGAGCTGTTTATAATGAAATATGATATCACTTTCTCAGAGGCAGTAGATGAAAAGCTACTCCAGGCATAAAATATCCTCATCTATTATATAAGTTTGGCTGGAGAGCTTTCCACAAAAAGGCAAAGACATGGAATGGAAAATCCAATTTCATTTCAAGAAATAATAAGAATGACCACACTAATAAAAAGGACTTCAAGCAAATAACAAGCAAAAACTGTTTCAATTTAAGGAATATGTTGCAGTGTGATTCAATTTAATGAATATGTTGCAAATATCTGCAAATTTTACATATATTTGAGCAGCTGGTGCATTTCTGGAATTCTTCAATGCTGTGCTCCCCAGGCTTCAGTAATTTGCCATATGATTTATTCATTAACTGCTATATATTATTCAACACCTATTATGCAACTAGCATGAAAATTATGTAATTATTAGGGAAATAGATTCTAATGAAGGCCCACATACAGACCTTTAGGTTTTAAGGGAATGCTCCAGTCAATAATACTAATGTTCCTAATAATGAATGAAAGTAAATAGAACCGCATCTCATGGCAGTGAAAATGTGTACATTCAATTTTTATATTATTTATGTTGCAAACTACCAGGACTACCAGGAAATCTATGGCAAAATGTAGTTCATATTCCAGGCACCTTAATTGTTACTTGGTGATCTAAACTTCATTCTGAATGTTTAACAACTACTGCAGGGCATCCAACAACAAAGGCAGCATCAAGCTGCTTTCAATGACAGAAACAGCTCATAGCACACGGAAATCTCCAGTTCCACGTGCTGATGCATTTTACTGTGCCCGGTTTGAGCGTACATGCAGCACAACTACTCTTCAAACATTTTAGGGGTCTGAATGTACCTCTAAACTCAAGTAGCCTCGGTAAGAGCATAAGAAGAAAGTAAAGGTGCTGAAGAAAGAAAACATGAGAACAGCTGGAACAGAACTGAAATGTACTGGGTGGTTAGGTAGGACCTAGTCATAAAACAAACATTCGCAGTGTGTTAGGAGGACAAGAGCATCTGCATATTGACTCTCAGATTAATCTCCCCCCACTCTGTACACTTTTTCCATTGTAACTGTAAACAGATTATCCTTCCTCAGTCCCCCGAGGGACGGCTGTGAAACCCAGTAAGGCTGAGGTTATTGACTGACTAATACTTTGTCTTCTCTGAATGCCCGTATCCATCATCAAATAACGTGGCAGTGTACCATCATCCATTTTTAATGAGGTGTTCACAGTGAACCCGAGCTTCGCCGTACAGCATCTGTACACGGTGTCTACATGGCCCGTCATTTAAAAGAAACATGACAGCTTATTCCACAAAAGCCTCGGCGCACTCTTAGAAAAGGCCTTTTCCTTTTTCATAACAGTGCTGCAGACCCTGAGGCTCTAGGTAAAGCAAAATAGAAGGTCTGTATTTAACCAACAGAACCGTTCCAGGTAGGAAGGCAGGCGAATGGAAAAAGGCGCTCTAATCTATGATGCACTACGCCGCGCCGCAGGCTAAAGCCTAGCCATCAAATGGAAGCAGCTAAAACAAGTGCGCATCCTTAAAGCAGCGGCAGCCAAACACTTAACCTTTAAACAGCCATGGAAACGGTTCCATCTCATCACACCGATGTGTTTTAGAATGCGCTCAGAGCCAAACAGGTTATTAACATTTCCTGCCATCAGCGCCACAACCTGTTATTAGTGTCTCAGCACACAGGGGAGATGGAGGCACATGAGTGAGCAGCAGAAAAGCAGCCCACGTCCCTGAAGGTCACTAGAATGTCCTCTACCGCCAGCGCTTCTCCTCTCCTCCAGCTCGCTGCATCACTGCACTCGGCTCAAAGCTCCAATTATGATGTTAAGCTCATTGTGATGTGGGCCAATCAGGGCCTGCCGCTCCCACAGCAGGGCCGAGGGGCCGAATCAGCTTCTGAACTGCCGCCTCTCCAGCTCAAGGGCTCTGCCTGCCCCCCTGCAGGCTCAGGCCACTTTTCATCTCCACAGTAGCGGAATATTAGGGACGTTTTGGATGAAGAGCGCTTCCAAAACCGGAGCTGGGAGCACTCAAGGCCTGAGTGCTGCCTCGTTTCTTGCAGTGGTTTCTGATGTGGGGTGACACAAGAGGGAAGGCATGTAGAAAAAAAGGCTCAAGAAAAAGCTAGAATTAGCACATTCACAAGTCAAATGGAACATCCTAGAGCATGAGCCCAGCAGATAATGATAGGAAGATGACCAGAAAGAATTGTGAACAATATCCCCTCACACACCAGGCTTTTCATTCAGATATTAATCTGAAGGATAATTATTCTCTCTTTCAAATATACTGATGGACATATGGTTCTGAAAAACCGTGACTGAACCCGTCTTAAAACCTAGAACGGTTCTTCACATTCATGCATTTCATATACAAAAATAATTCTTTCAAGGACCAGCTATTGAAAAAGTGCTTCTTCTATGGTACCACTTCAAACAACCCTTTATGGATCCATTATTTTGTTAGTTTGGTTAAAAAGATACCCTAGATCAGTCAAGTCATGTTTGAAGCTCCGTTGTTCTGAAGCTATAAGGCTAATAGTAGTTTTGGTAGTGAAGACGTTTTGTTCATTTTTATAGCTATGAATTTTCCTAAACAACATCCACAAGCCTGTACAAACTTAATGAAGATCTGTTTGCCGTCTGAGATGAGTTTGCCTTTAGCTAGCAGTGTTGGCCTCATAGGTTCAGTGCTATCTGAACCAGAGATGCTGGAGCTTATGCCAGAGCTCACATGGTGAAAAGATCACCTTGAAAGATCACCAGTCCAAAAAAAAAAAATTATAATAATAACGTCACCATTTTTCATTTCTTGGTAAGTAGAAAAAAATGAGTAAATTAGATTGTTGTGAAACTATTACTTTACATTCAGTAACTACAAAAAAAATTATTCGGAAACAACGTAAGGTGTTAGAAAAAAAAAATCAAAACACAAAAGCCATTAGGCTGTTCGTCTCATTTGAACAGATCAGTGAGAACAGCCAATAAACAACTCAGCCAATAAACAACACAGCGCCTGTAAACTAGTCACAATCCTATTGTCCTTCACAGCATCCATGCAATGAGGTCGGTAAGAAAATAATAAAAAGAGACACTTGATATTTCATCCAGCATTCGCTTCAGTTAATATCAGCCAGGGGTCAGTGCGGACGCTAGTGTGGCTGGCTAGTCCCATGGAAAAGCCCCACTCGCCCGAAGCACTACAAAGACAACAACAGCTGAAGAAGCTGCCTGAGCAGGTCCCGGGCTCCAGGCAGGCCTTGCTGAGCTCCAGAGCCAGTGGCAGCGCTATCTCAGCCTTGCAGCCCGCCTGCTCGGCCCGAAAGCGAGGATGCTAATGGTTTTCCCCTGCCAGTGGGCCCCGCTCCTGGATCAGGGGGCTTAGCCCTGGCTGGCTGGCCCGGCTGCGAGGAAACCCTCCCCCCAAGCTCTTTCTCAGAGTCAGCCATAGCTTTCCTCTACAACCTTTCCTGGAGTGCCAGGGTCCTAATAATAGTACAGGGACAAGGAAAGAAGACATAACAGCATGACAGCAGAGCAGTGGGGGTCCGGAGCTGTATTTCCACACTGCGTTCGACAAGTTTAGCTTGTGCGTGGCTTTATTAACCATAGTCTACATCTAGTAACGCAGATCTGCTATATGTAATGACATAATTAATGGCAGAGTTACAGTACACTTCAATATCTATTCTCAATATCTTCAATACTATAGATGTGTATTAAAGGATTATAATATGTTCATATTACGCAAAACCATGTCTCAAATAATCAGTGTGACACTAGGAAGCCGTAAATCAAAATGAAGACGTATCAGATGTCCTCAGATTAATGAGCAGAGCTGCAGACGATTCTGAAATGACCAAGAAAGCTGAACAGCATATAGAGTGACATACAGGATAACGTTATATACGTACAATACAGAATTCAGGTTTCAAAAGTGAAGATCAAATATTGAGGCAGATCATTTGGCAAAAAAAAACAAAATTATGTAAATAACTGACCCCTGCATCAGTTTTTTTTTAAAATATTTTTTTATAAAAAAATGTATATGTTTTTTTATCAATTCATTTATTTTGGTTTACATAATTCTTGGAATATTGAATAAAACACACAAGAAAATGATACTGGTGAAAATTCATTGAAAGTTTGGCACCCAAACCTCTGACAACATTTCTGGGCTTGATTCAGAAGTGAAAAAAAGTGTAGTAAATAACATCATATTTTGATTCACCGCTGACTGTTACAGGTTTAAAATTACTCTCTGTCAACAACGGTCCACACACGGACAAAAATGAGATGACGTCTTTTGAGTGTTTGTATAACTGCATGCATCAGTGGCCCCTTTGTGAGCAGACCGGTCCCTTCTGACAGCGACAGAGCCGCGAGTTCAGTGGTGGACGCTGGTCATGCTCTGCCCTGCCTTCACTGCATGCTCATTCCAGAACAGTATCAACAATGCATGACAGAAATGCAAGCGCTCCACTAGCTGGCAAAGCAGCAGGAACCCAACCTAACAGCCAGTCCACAGGCCACGCACAAATGTCACCACAAAACGAGTCTCAACCCATTACTCTGATATTAATAGTGTTTCATCATATCTCAGCTTAACAGCACCGTAACTTCAGACTTATGAGCCATTTTAAATGCATCCACAAGGGTCAACACATTTCGGAGCTTAGAGGATGGGCGTTTCTCTTAATAGGCTTTCTTATAAGCACACACTAACAGGCTGTAACATTAATAACAACTTGCTGCCATCTGACTCAAGAACACTCAAGAGTAAAACATGAAATCATCTCTTATAAACGGCAGTGTCAGACAATATGAGCCCTGTGATACTGGTTTAGACTCTATATATACAGATAATGTCAGGCAGGTTAATTAATTAGAACAGTAATCCTGCCGCAAAGCACGCTGCAAGCAAAGAGTGCAAGAAAAAATCTACTTTTGCAAACATATAATCACTGCGGAGCAATCCAGTATGTAAAGATGTTCAGACAGGAGTTAAAACTTATAATATACTTGCACAGCTTGTGTAAACCTCATAGTAAAGCACTGTAAATAGACCAAGTAGCTCTGGTGCAGCTGAAGTTCACTCTGTCCAGTTCCAAGTATTAGGAGTATAAAGCCCCCCAGCTTTGGACTGTGGAGCAGTGGAACTACGGTCTCTGGAGTGATGGATGGAGCTCTCAATACCTTTGGCTTGAGGCGGAGTGGCGTTTTTGATCCAGAACTAATCATCCAGCATCGGTGCCTGACCTTGCTAATGATCCTGTGGCTGAATGCAATCAAACCTCACTGCCATATTCCTAATGTAAAGCCTTTCTCAGAAGAGCAGCGGGCGAACTGTCTATTAATACTCTTGATTTGAGTGGACGGACAAGGAGGTGTCTACAAATGTTAGGACATATGGGGCCGGTTTCTCAGACAAGAATTAAATCTCCACACAGAATACTGTGTGATCCAAGACAACACGCAATCCCTAACTGGGAAACTGATCCATAGTGCATAAAATATAAAAACCACTAAAGATTCTATACTTCACACAAAGTACTAATTCTGACAACGCCTGCTGTTGACAGTGATTTGAATACATTTAACTGGATATTGTTTGTCTGTAAATAAAGCTAGCTTACATAAAGCTATTGAAATTTTGTACACACATCGTTCATTATAATAATAATCAGAATCAGAAAACTTTATTGAGGAAATTGCTTATGTTATGACTGCAAAGATACACAGAGACACAGTGACGAGTGAACTATAAAGTCTAAAAAAAAAAATCCAATAAAAGATCTGTAGAAAATACTCAATAATGAAATACACTATACTATATATACAAATGCTGGGTATAAATACTACAGATAAGTATCTTACAGTTTAGTGAATTACTAGTGACACAAACGGTGGTTAGGAGGATGTTATTGCATGCAGTAGAGTTATATAATGTATAAGTAATACTGACATAATAAGAAAATACGAGGTACTAAACATTCATTGCTCATCAACATTATTCACTTTCAGTGAATATGAATATTTCTGTGATTTTATACGAAAAACTGTCGTATTATTATAAAGAGGTTCACAGTGAGACGCGCTATAGACATTCGGAGCCCAAGGACTTTTTGGACGCACGGTGGAGGAGTAAGGGAGAGGGACAGCTGATCTTGGGTGTGTGCTGCCCGCCTGTCAAAGGCAGCGGGCTCGTTGCCAAGCACGAGAGAGCACACACACACACACAGCAAACGCACCCGGTATGCATCCCTACAATCCTGTCTGCTTTAAAGACGAACCTCAGGCCTCGGACACTGGAATATCTGTAGTCACTTAACATAGACAGTGTCAGAAAAACACAGCACTGAGTTGCATCCAACGGCATCATGTCTGAGAGGATTTAAAGAGGATTTAAAAACCCTCAGATGAAAAAAATATATATATGACTGAGGGGTAAAGCTTATTTCAAGAAACAATCTTTTTTTGTGTGAAAACAGCTTTGTGTTGTTTGTCAAAAATGAAAACTGAATAATGCAACAGAGCAGAACAAGCTAGAAAAAACGAATTCAATATGGTTGAAGTGTCCTGGCAAGATACAAGCAATAGGCCTAGCTGACGGCAATTACAGGTCAAAGATGTTTTGGCAACATGAGGGGACCTACAAACAGGTGGTTTTAATGTTATGGCTGGTGTATGAGTCAAGCAAATTCAACGCATTATTTTTTTCAGCGCATTTTAATGAAGCGATTGGCCAGGAGGAAGGCAAGCTACAAGTGAGTTGCGCCGCCGGGCTGACAGGAGTGTAAACAATAATTCAGATCGTGAAGTACATCAGGTCCCTGGTCTAAGATGGCATGTTCTACTAACAAGACCAATCCGTTACGATTGCAGAACTTTAACCCGCACCCTCATTAGGTCATGAGAGCCATGCAGTGGAATTCATTTCATCATACCTGGTGCTATATGACAAATGTGGCAAATGTGGACGCACCACAGGACCTGTCTCTCTGCTCATCTAAGCAGTAGATGCCTCCAGCAGTCCGCCTGCCATTACTCGCGCCATGCCAAGAAAGCCTGCCCCCCCCAGTCAGCTGCGCTGCAGATCGCATTTCAGCCCAAAGCTTCTAACAAGCACTGTCCCCCCTGCACCCAGAGGCTCGGCGCAAAGTCACCCCTCCAGAATCTCCTTCCTCTAGGAAACACACCACAGCCTGTGATTATCCTCCTCATCGCCATTTTCATGTCTTCCTGGAAACTGGATCCGGTGAGACATGGTTCGCATTCTTAAGGGCCCAGCCGCGGGTCCTATCAAACGCACAATTACCAAGCAGCAGCACGTCCAAGTTACAAACTGAATGAAATGTGTCATCTGCGTTTGTAAGTTGGGGCTGACTCCTTGATAAGCCGGGCCAAATGATGGAAGGTTTTTAATTCAAGTGTTCTCGATTGCAAATGATACAGACGCCAGCCTGATTGTGTTTTAACAACTTCCATCTGAAGAGGCTGAGGTACGGGTGTCAATTTCGGATAGGTTGCTTGCTCTGTTGGAACGCGTGTTCGTGTAGGTAATTAAAAGGTAATGAAGACTGGAGACTTCAGAGACGTCATTAACCCTTTTCATTTAAATAAATAACAAGTCCGGCACGGTGCTGTGTGATGCCAGAGACTGACTCCAATAAATGAAAGGTGATAAAACCTCTCCACCTCTTCTTAAACGTAATTTCAGGTTAACTGTGGGGCAAAAGCTTTGAATCGGTTCAGACCTCTGATATTGAATTTGCACTGGTCTTGCTCATTGTATTGACTGAACACTGAAAATGAAACCATGTTGAACACTGATCCGGTGTTGATCCAACTGTACTTGCTGACGGCTTGTGAACAGCTCATTTCTATACTGGTGTTGCTTTCAATGTTGAAACTATGTTTACTATATGACTGTACCTTCACTGAAAGTAATAAGTCCAGCTCTTGGGAATAAAATGGCCCAGGTAAGTCTCGTACTGCTGTAAGTAAAATGTGTGTTATAGTTTGTAAACACTGAACTGAACTTATTATTCTTTCAACACTGAATCAACACTGAACAATCACAGAGTAAACATTAAATCAACATCAGTAGATCAGCATTACATCAACAGCTGTTCAACCATCAGTGAGTGTTGCTGAATCAATGTTGGATCAATGTTCAACACTATTTATCCAATGTTGAATAAAAGGCTAAGACAACAAACAAATTCACTGTCAGAGAGCTGCACCAATTCCATGGTTTTGCCCAACGTCACGACGACAACAAGCAGTTTAGGCTTCCCAGGAGTGCCAGGACCACTGTTGTAGACATGAGATGTAAATGAGGATAAAACTGTGCATGAATTTGGACGTCTTAGTCATGTGATTATATCACGCCTCGCTTGCTATTGTCAGTTCAAATCCTTCCTAATTCTGCTGATATCGAAGCTGGCAAAAGAAAGAAATTCATTTCCAAAAGAACACTGCTCCCACAAACAGCAGAATAACACTTTTCTTCCCCTATTTTTAATGGTAGCCAGCAAATGAAATAAGATTAAAAAACAGGAGGAAAAGAAAAATATTTCCAAAAGCAGGCGCCGTTTCTCTGGCAGTTTAGACACAGCAGAATGCCTTCGGACAGCTGACCACTAAAACCAACAGCTGTGTGGATCCCTATATCATGTTGCCTACATGGTGATGTGCCTGTTTGCAGCCCACTGCTGAGTCTACGTCATTCTGCAGGAGCAAAGTGCATGTGAGTCAAGCACCCTCGCACAGAGCACATCACAATACGGACCCTGACAGCATGACCTTACTTACAAGGAGTTTTCCTCTTTTATTTAAATATTAAAAACACATGAACGTCACACCTCACATATACTGGGGGAATTCCATCAACACATCCAGCCTAATACGTCAAAGGGGGGGAGGAGCTCCGGCCCGCGCAAATCATTTTGTCTTTCATACCTTCTTATGTATGTAGGTCACCACAGCAGCTCCCTGCAATATGGTTTTTGACAGCAAGCTGTCCCAACATTCCCTGTTATTGTGTAAATACTGCATTGTGATTTATGCCATACGTCACTGTATGGCATGAATTACAGTGCAGTATTTACACCAATTAGTCAACATCCTTCCCTTTAAATCACATATTACATAGGAATACACACACAGGGCATTCTGGGTGTGCAAGCAACTGCCTTAGGAATAACATGTCTAACAGTGTGGCTGGCCCTCCATCCGTCTCTCTTTAAAGTATGTGCTACAGTGAACAGCCGGGCCATATGATGCACTGAAATGAATCAGGGCTGTCAAGAAAATCTCCACCAAAGAGAACCCCTGAGACACCCCAAAGAGACCCCCAGCCTGAGAAACTATCCCAGGCCCTGAAGGGGGAATCTGGTAAACAGTGGCACATGCAAGAAGGCACACAAGCACTACAGATGGAACAGTGAAGGCCTTTCAGTGACTTTTCCTCCTCCTCGCCCAATATAGCAGGCATTGTGGGCATGCGGTGCCTGATAAACAGGTGTGTTTAGAGAGGATCAGGTCCAAGCTTCATTCACATGCAACACCAGGGGGGCAGTTACCTTATTTTTGATGTTGCAATGGCAGCAGACGGTCCACAGGTACTTGAGGGTCCTCCACAGGAGGATGATGAAGAGACCCCCGAAGAACGTCACCATGGAGGAGGCGAGGAAAGCCCACCACATGCGCTGACCATTGTTGTCACACGGTACGTCTGGTGAAAACGGGATGATCACGTCCATCTTGGATATAGAGACAGAGGAGTCCGGGTTTTTGTTGTAGTTGAGATTAATACTCATTCTAGAGCCTCCGCTGCCATAGGAAACGTTGCCATCTGCCACAGCTAGCATGAAGAAGCTCTGGAGAGCTGCTGCCAGCGCCCCCAGCCCCTACCATCAGCCATATTGCCTCAACTAGCCCTTCTCCTTCTCCTTCTCGCTCTCTAGCCGCCTCTCCTCGACCCAAACGATGCACAGATTTCTTAATTTCTCTACTCTTTTTAGCCAAAATTGGTGGGAAACGCGAGAGCAGGAGCGAGGCTGCGCGCCCCCGCGAGAGACATTTAAATCCGCGAGAACGGCGGCTTACGTTTTCATGTTGACGTGTTTTTGTTTGTTTTGTTGTTGTTGTTGTTGTTGTTTTTCTGCCTCTGTTTTCGCCCCTCAGTCTCAAAATGAGCGCGAGTTAAGCCTCGACCTGCATCTCGCTCTGCTCCTCGCGCGGCTCTCCAGATCACGGTGTCCTCTCCACACGCTCCCCACGGACACGCGTCGATGCGTTTCTCTCCTCGGTGCCAACTTCAGTGCTCGCCCCGAACTGTCAGTCGGAGAGGGGTCTTCAGCGCGAGACCTGAGGGGAGATCAAAGCCCGCTCCTGTAAGGGCTGGCGCTCGTGGACAGCTGATCTGGTGCGCGTGTCTGTCCGTCTCTCTCTCTCTCTCTCTCTCTCCCTCGCTCTCTCTGTATCTCTCTCTCTCTTTCTCCCTCTAGCCCACACACTGCTGGGCAGATTTACAGGTAGGAAGGCGGAGCCAGGCTGACAGAATGAACGAGTCCGTGGGCCGCTCGGTTTGCGTGCTCGAGCGTGCGTGTGCGCAGTGTGCGGGTTCGAGTGTGCAGTGTGCGAGTGCGCAGTGAGATCAGTGCTCCTGAGCTCTCTCATCCAGAGACCAAACCACGCAGCAGCGCGTCACTACAGAGCTTCACATCAGAAAAACAGCTAAAGCCGTTATCTCACATCTCGAACAGTGCGGGGGAGTTTTTCTTCTATACAAACAGACACATATCAGATACACCCAGGCATTCAAACCTGTTGAAATTAGCACGTAATTTTGAATACATACAT
>JBBIGA010000146.1:14045033-14075808 GCA_037576975.1 Alestes dentex
GTGTGTGTGTGTGTGTGTGTGTGTGTGTGTGTGTGTGTGTGTGTGTGGGTGTGGGTGTGGGTGTGGGTGTGGGTGTGTGTAATGGTGTAGCTATACCTGGGATGTGTGTGCTGATGGCAGATTTGGCTGGCGACAGAGGGACAGTTGCTGGTATGCACTCGGTGGCTGCGGACAGTGTAAACAGGGTTCCTCATAACGGCCGTCACCGCTGTGCATGGGGAGAGGCCACGATGCGCAGAATCTAGGATTTGAACACAGTCACAAGAAGAATGAAAAACCCTACCGAATGTAATACATACTCTCTCCCTCTGGTTTTCTTTTATTGGACCAAGAGGGCCATCACTTCACTCCAATCCCCTGATCAAGTTGGTACTGTACCGCTTGTGACTGAGCTCTGCATTGTTTGCGTTCGCTCCTCTTTCAGGACTAAAAGCCAACCCAGCTGCTCCGGGCAACAGATGAGCAGACAGCGGGGAGGCTCGGAAATCAGCTTCCCCGGCCAAACGATGAATATTCAAATCAGGTAAAAATAGATTTAATTATCACACAAACCCCATGCATACTGTATGCACATATGTCACCGGAGGCACTGGGAGGCAACCTCCATGGAGAGCAGGGCTTTACCCAAAAGTGCAGCCCTCAAATCTTCCCTCTGCCCGAGAAATTTAATGTACGAAATAGTGTATGGAATGTATAGGTTTTGCCCAGGTAACCTTATCTGCATAAATTCAATGATTCCAAATTAAAAGTGAAATTAAGCCAATCACTCATTATCATACAGCATGCCCTGCAGGGCACTGATAAAGTACATCATATAAAGTAAAAAGCAGAGGCAGAGCTAAGGGCAAAGCAGAAATTCGCTCAGAGGAGTTTTGGAGTAGGTAGGCACTTCATTAGAACAGGGCGTGCAACTCACTGGGAGGGAGTGTTCCGTTATAGACCGTAGGAACGAAACCCACGCTGTGTCTGTGAGGTCGACTAGGAGATGAGCGCAACACCTCCCGCTGCTCTAAACAGTCCCCATCATTAGAGTAGCTCTGTTCAGCACACAAACACAAACACAGCAAAACAAATGACGTAAAGGATAAAACATGGACAACACGCAGGAAAAACTACTTCATATCAACATGCACCTCAGAACACAAATCAATCATGTCTATTACATAACATTTTGGAAAATTCTACATATCATCAGGAGGCATGTCTCAGCATTTCTGCATCAAGCCCTTGTTCCTCCCCTCCTAGCGAAGAGGACACTCAACCTCCAACTGACAAACTGATTAAAGAGGGCAGCACAAAAAAGAGCTTATGATTGTATTCTTATATATTGTGATGTAGATCTGCCTTGCAGTACTTTAAAAAAACACAATGGTTTATCCTTGATGTACTTAGAAATGGACCTGCATCATTTTCGACCAAATGTATTTAGTGTTTGTTCATATGATCGTTAGTGTGTTTGTATCATATAATCATCTTGCACACAGAACACAAATACTAAACATCTGTTCATGGTTGGTTAAATCACAGCACACAATGTCTGTGGCATCTACAATCTTTAACTCTGTGATATTAGCATTAGAAAGGCCATAAGTATACTGAAACAAAAAGGTGAAAAGATGTGCCATGATGCACCATTCTGAATGTGCCAACTGAACTACATTGGGTTTCACAATGTTTTAATCTTTTAAAGCAATATTAAAAATTATGTCTTAATTTTTGGCCAAAACATTTTTTTGTATTTTTTTTTTTAGATTTGTGTCTTATTCTTGTAAAATGAGGTGTGCGTTCAGTGTATTTTTTTCCACTTTTCTATCATCACACAACCCAACCAGGCTGGGATAGGGTGGCCTAGTACATGCTTCGCTACTAAGGCAACATCAAGAGCAAAGTTTGCTTGAAGAAGAACACCAACTACCAATTCTGGGGATCACGCTCACATTTTTCTGATCACAAGCATCTGATAGGTAAAAGCTTAGACAGTTGCTTCACTTGGAAGCCACCTGCACTGTACACCTGTGCATTTCTGAAAATAATTATGACTCCTATTTAAAAAAAAAAAAAAAAAAGATCAAATTATATGAGATATCATGATGCATTGAATTATCTTTCAAAAAACATAACTGAAACCCAAGTATAGAGATTTACATGGAGAGCTGAAGTGGCCAGAACTGCAAGTTGAGAAGCTCTCACCTGAAAACTTTGGAGCGGGATGGACTGAGGAGTCATCCTGCGTCTGAGCGCTGGGGCTGATTTGGGCCTCGGCCGCTTCACCTCAGGTTCCTCCACCCGCACACGTCCGATGTCCTCCTCACATGACTTCCTGGAGCTCAGGGTTTTGCCCTCTGTGAAGTACAGGTTCCCGTTCCGGTCCTCACGTTTGGGCTCCGTGATGGTGGAATCCGAGGCTGAGCCACTCTGTTGCTTGGGCTTGAACTTAAAGGAGTCACTGCGCGTTGGAGGAGTTGGGGGTGCGGCACTACCTTCTGTCTTAGAAGGCTGTGGCGAGTGCCCGGCCAAGTACTCCATCTTAGAAGGCGTGTCTGGCCTCTTGAAGGCATCTGTGTCAAAGATCGACTTCCTCTGTTTTGGAGACTTGTAGATTGAGAGCTGAGCCGGGCTCTCCGTCGTCATGGTGACCCCCACCACCATCTTAGGCCAGGTGCCTCCGCTGTGCTTCTTGTCGGTCTCTAGGGTGACACAGTCAGGGCCGGCCGACTCAGAGCGGCTGTAGCAGACCTCCTGGAAGTGGGATTTTTCCATTCATTCAAGTTAGCATGCCTCTTTATATCACCCACAGCAATAACGCTGAAGCATTAACACAATAGTGAACTCTCTGGAAGCTTTGTTGAACTGTCTGGAAGCTTTTTTCCCCCCACATAAGTATAGCTTAGTGCCCACTGTTTTTAATTTAAATTACTTGTTGCTGCTTTTATATTAAACATTAATTTGAACAATCATTTCACCTGATTTTCAATACTGATTAAAATTTTTACTCCCCTACCTGGAAGGCGCTGCCACTGTAGCGGCCCCCCAGCTCCGAGGCCGGTCGCAGGCTGCTGGGGTGCAAAGCAGAGCTGGGGAAAGGCGACTTCCTCTCTGAATATACACCTTCCTCAGAGTCAGCCTTGGCCTTCCTCCTGTCTCCCCCACTCTCGCCACTGTAAATGTCCGTCTGTGTGGAGCTGTTGTGCTTTAGGTTCCTGCTGTTGCGAGAGTGGACCTCAGACATGTGCGTTCTGCAGTTGGACTTCTCAGCCTCCCTCAGACTCTCAAAAATGTTCTGGCCTGATGTGCTCTGGGGAAAGAACTAGCCAGGAGACACATTTGCATCACTAGATGTGGTTTATCAAGAACGCAATGGTTAATTCTGAGTTGGGTCTGACAGGAAAAAATGTTTTTGCCATTCCGTGAAACATTTGGAATTCCACCATCCAGATTAGTCCACTGATCAAGAGAACAGAAGTCTGTGGTCAAAGCAACTACACAGTAATAGATCAAAGCTTGAGTTTCAGATCAGACAGAGATCTCACAAATGAGTTGAACAAAACGTGAGAAGAGGATTTCCACATTTAGAAATGAGAGCATAGCACGCTCACACATACACACAGATAGGTACGCACACTGCCACTCACCTTCATGAGGGAGAGGCTGAGCGAGTCCCTACAGCCCCTCAGCAGAGCCTCACATTCCGTCACAGATTTGTTATCCACAGCGATTCCATTTATCTGGGTAGAGGAAATGTAGGTCAGCACTTCACCAAAGAAAAGGCACCAGCCATTCTGTTTCCATCACATTATGCATATGACAAGTCGCAGTACAGGAGAATGAAGACAAAGAGCAATAATGTGTTCAAACCCCATTGTTGAAAAGGAGATTACAGACAGTGCACTTTTAACAGCCTGCATCGAGATACACACCCTGGTGCACATCATTCAAGCTCAATAATAAAAAAATATGTCAAAGATAAATCAGTCCCCAATTTGAATATTGAATTTATATGTATCGACTGTTGTGTAACCTAGTTGCATAAAGTATATCCTAGTATCACTGACAAATAACATTATGGGGGACAATAAAAAGGCAGAGTCTTGTATTAAAAGCTACATCTTAGCGTAAAAAAAAAAAAGTGGTGGAAATCATTTTGGAATATGACTTAAAATGTTACTATAGTCATTGAAGAAGACAGTTTAAATTAGAGTATGTATAATTAGCCCCCATGAGTTTAAGATAAGTACCTGGATTAAAAATCTGCTTAGGCTGAGAGATAATGATAAGGGCTAAGGTCATGGGATTATGAAGTGCAATTCAATTCCCTATTTTAAACCAAAGAGCAAGCTCCGTGGTTTAATTTGTTAAAGGATTGCATGACTGTTTGCAGACTTACAGCTATGAGACGATCTCCAATGGTAAGGGAGCCCTCTCTGGCAGCTGGGCTGCCTGCTGCTACAGCCGTCACATAAACTCCACCCTCCAGACCAATGCCGCTGTCTAAAAAAGACCAGCCGTATGAGCCAGGGGTTACTGATAGACAGCAAAGGCGACCAAACAATCATTCTGCTTTGTGTTTAGCTACACTTTCCCAGTCAGGAAGTGATACCTTTGTGTCCAACGAGATTAATGTGGACAGGAGTAACCAGTCTTCCACCTAAAGACTTTCTCCTGCGCACCACCATATTGATCACACCTCCTCCATTAAGCACAGCTTTGATGACCTGTTTCCTGTCTTTGTTAGTCAGGTCTATGTCATTTATCTTCAGCAGCCAGTCATTCACTCTGCAAGGAGAAAGGCATGGCTAGTGAGACGAATGCAACGGGCAGTGAAACGAGCAAGTACTGATTTCCCAGGCCGTTATGGAGAAAGCGCTCGATACGCAAAAATGACCTTAATCTTCCATCTGCGATACTTCCTTTGTCCACCCTGGTCACAAAAATCCCACAGTCCCCTGGTAAATATGGATCATTCACCCCCTCTGCGATATCAAACCCCAGTGCCTTCAAATCCATGTCATCCTGCAGAGCAAAAAAATAAATTAATAAATAAATAAAAAAAGAGAGAGATAATGAATAGGGGATGATGATATGGTCACATAACACAACCATGAGATCTTATATCATAAAGTTTTCTAAGCATATGGTAGATATAGTCTGTATCTAAACACTGAACATCTGTATTAAAAGATACAAGAGCTCCTGAGTCCCGTGGCTGTCTTAGGTTTCATCCTGTTGTCAAAGGATTCTTGACAGTTCCAGGAGTCCACGAGAGCACAACTGACCATTTAATTGGATAAGAGTGTTCATAGTTTTTGAAAGCATTTTCGAGAACATACCACTTCAAGCGCATCGTGTCTGAAACGTATCACTGTCAAAATGGTAAAATGTCAGAAATATCTCCAAGTATCTTTTTTTTTTTCCCCCACAAATTACTGACCTCTAGATCACACTCAAAACATATACGTGCCCTTATAAAACCTAAACTTCTGGAGAGGAAAGACTCTTTGAGAAGTGCCATGCAGTAAGTTGTGGGTTTCTTCGAAAAGTGCCATCCTGCATACAGGAAGTTGTGGGTTCGATTCCCAAGACTGCTAAGCACCTCTGAGGTACTCTGAGTAAGGTACCGTCCCCACACACTGCTCCCTGGGTGCCAGGGAGTCACTTGGTGAAGGAGTTTAATGCAGAGGAAGAATTTCGTGCTGTTCACACACTGTGTGCTGTGGTGTGTTCACGTATGACAGAATGGTCACTTTCACGTGAACCGCTTTTCAATAAAACCATAAACCATGTTAGAAAAAGAGATCTGAAAATATCTTTTAAAATGTTCAAATGCCCTTTTCATAATGTAAAGGATGTATTGTTCAAGAATTCTTCCAAGAGCCTTTACATTATGTGGATATTCTTTAGACTTTAAAAAGATTGTTCACACTCTGAAGCCTGTGTCAGTCTATGCTGGTAGAGGAAAATTCTCTATTTTCAGACAAACAAGCACAGGGACTCACCCTGCCCTTCTCAAATTCCACCACTTCAGTTTCCCACTCCAGCGAGTCTGTATCTATGGCTGAATCATGCGAGCTGTGTGCCATCAGCTGACAGAAGCGGGCTTCCTTCTCCAGCTGGCTCTCCATCTTCTCCCTATAGCCCCCACAGAGCACAACCCCACACATTTCACCTCTAAACAGACACAGCGACATGCTTTATTCAGCTCATTTCCACTCAGCTAAAGGCCAGTGTAGAAACCTGAACAACTCTGCTTATTTGGCTGATCATGATAAGTACACAACCAGTCAAAAACTTTTGCACACAGATTTGATTGATTTATTTGACTAATGGTACTTACCAAAAACACACTCAATATGCTTTGCTAACAAATAAATGAATAGTATGCTACTTTAAATACCTTTATATTGACCTATAAAAGCCACCTCTTTATAGTAATAACATGGATCACCACTCAGCAGTTAGATATTTAACAAGCTGCCAAAGGGATAAAACAGTTAACTAGTGCATGCAAAGGTGCAGGGCAGTCTAGAATCTGACTCTGCATCGCTACACAAGTTAATAGATGTTGGCATGCACTGTTGCATATTTGTTCCATGTGGTAAAGGAATCTTGTTTTTCTATGACATATTTTCATTTGTAGTTGTTCACGCTACAACTTTAACACTTAACAAGAATAAAATCTACAATTTAAGAAATAAAGTAGTTAAAAACCTGTAGCGTGCAAAAACTTTTGACTGGTAGTGTATATACTATGCAGTTAAGAGACTGTCAAAATCCTATTGCCCGAGTGTGTGCTGACTGTTTAAATGTTTTGTAAGACGCTTAGGGAATACACACATTACAGCAAGAAAAGTGATAAAAGCTTCATCAAGGTCAAACCTCCAAAGTAGGTGAAAAGAACAGGATCAAGTAGAAGGGGAATACTGGCAAACTGTCAGTAAGATACATGGGCTAAGTGAGAGTAAAGCCTGGAGGGGTTCACTGACTTTAAAAACTCTGGAAAAGTCCTCAAAGAAGTTTTTTAAGGAGAAGGAGAGGCCTTGTGTAGCTGGAGCGCATTAACAAGCCACTAGAGGGAGCTTCAGGCAATAGAGCAGCAGCGTACAGCACAAGTCTATTTCAGGCTTCCACATTTCATGAGTGAGACACACACACACACAGACACACACAGACACACACAGACACACACAGACACACACAGACACACACAGAGACACACAGACCGACCAACCCACAGAAACACCCACACAGACCCACACACACACAAAGACAAAATTCTCACTTTAGCTCCTTCAATTCCCGAGCAGCATCATTTTTCTGTTTTCTCATGTCATCCAGGTTGCGCAGGGCATCAGCCAGGTCACTAACTGCACGGTCCCTTTCTCTACGCAGGTTATCACACAGCGTTCTGCCATATTGCACAGAAAAGGAAAATCAAAGACATGACTGTCTTCCTTTCAATAATGCATTCATATTAAAAATTCAAGTAAAAATGAATATTCATTAATCATTTGGCTCCACGCTTGATCCGTTGACAGAACAAGACCATACCGGATGCTTTCTCTCTCAGCCACGATCTTGTCTCTCTCCTGGAAGGCCCAGTCTCTGCGGCACTTGGCAACCTCCGCCTCCTGCACAGCCTCTTTCAGCTCCTGAGACATGGCTTCACACTGCTTCCTCAACACCTCAATCTCCTTGTTGGCACGCTCCATGTCCAGAGTGGCTGTGTCTTGTTTCTGTTTATGTCAAGCCCACACATTAGATGCGCAGCAGCTAGTCACAAAGGCCAACAACACCATGCTACACTTTTTCTTTTCAATTTGTTCTTCAAGCGAGTGCAAACTGTCACTAAATTCGTAAAGCTTCCAAGGCGCAGAGAATGATTAGAACTCTTACACATCTGAAGACTAAAGCCCATCAACGCGGCTCAGGATCCATATGATCAAAGTAGTCATAGGGCCATCTGGTGGAGCTGAGTTGCAAATGTTGGTCCTTTTTAATCAGAATAGGTGAAAGAATGCTTTGCAGATGCAGAACGTCAAAACTAAACTTTAAACCTACAGTTACTTTAAACTTGCCCTCTGTACGTGCGCAGTAAAGTTCATACCTGTACACACTACACTCTTGCACTACTGAGTTTGATATTTATTTTACTACAATAATACTTTTACTATCTTTCTTTATTTTATTCTGCTTGTGTTTTTTTTACTGTGCAAATCCAGTGGCCAACATGAGATTTGGAGAGGACAGAGGAAACAGGTTTGGGATTTCAGTCATTCATAAAGTATATACAGGAATGTCATAACAGATAAAACTTCCTTCTTAAAAAGAACTATACAAAATAGAATACAATTTAAAATTTTTGATGAAATAACTTTAAAACAAGATTTTCTAAAACAACTGAGCGCAAAGTTGAGCAATTTAATTTTGCATCATTGAGGAATATATGGGACAGATATGGCTGAAAATACAAGGCACTACTGCCTGATGGGAGACAGAAAGAGAGCTGCTAAAAGTTTCATCTGAGAGGAGATATGAGAGGAGCTTGAACAACAGAGCTGTCTCTTTATCACTGCTGACAGCAAGTTACATTAGCCCTGTCACCCTCATTTCCCTCCTGCATTATTACTCAGTGCACTTCCACAATCCCAAAAGCAAGAAAAAGCCACCGGGGTCCAAATGCGCCACAGGAAGTCATGAATTATACTAAAGTAAGAACGAACGCACATGACGTGCAATATTTAGTGATGCCTTCAAGCGCGTCTTAATTCAGTAATCATCTGATCTGATATTTAGGAGCTAATCAGTTTTAAACTAATACGACATGTTGAATGCCTCAGAGTTTGGAGGCGTTCAACCGTGAGAAATAACCTTACAAATAACCTTTAGAAAGTGAAAGAACGCCAGCATTCATATGCCTCAGTTCAGGACTGCGCGCGAGTACCTGTCTGGCTTGGTAGTACTCCCGCAGTAGCTGGTCCCTCTGGATGATGGCTTCAGTTCTCTCTTTTCTGGCCACGTCTCGCTCCTCGCGCACAGTCTCGATGTCTTTACAGGCCTGACTCAGCTCTTTCTGCGCCTCCGCTTTGTCCTTCACTTCATGGCAGTATTTCTCCAGCAGCTCGTTTCGCTCACAGATGGCTCGGTCTCGATCCACCAGCGATGAATTAAGCTCCTGCAAAGCAAAAATAATGTCAGCAAATGGCACACTGTGATATTTATTAGATAAACAAACATAGATGTTTGGTATCTTACTCTTTAAACTTGAAGATAGACCAAGGCTTTTTATTACAAGGTAAAGGTTCATGTTCAAAGACTGTATAGTTTTAAAATACAAAGAAAGAAATAGGACATCTGCTTTTACATTCAATATATGCCGTCTTAACTTATTTTAAAAATAAATAAGTAAATAAAAAAACCATAAATCCCTAAAGCATGTCCTCACAGTTACCTGTCTCAGTGCTTCTAACTCCTCGCTGGCCACCACCCTCTCTGATGAGGTGTTTTTGAGGCGAGCCTCAGCTGCTTCCAGCTCTGTCTGCAGCTTGTCCAACTCTTTGATCACCTGGTCCCTCTCACTCATGATCAGCCTGTACTCGTTAAACACAGAGTCCCGCTCCTCCTTGTACTTCTCTGCATCCTTCACTGCCTTCAGCTGGAAGTTCTTGTTACGCGTCACCTCTGACTGCAGCCTCTCCATCTCTCTCTGTAGCTCCTTATTCTGAGCCGTGGCCTTATTCAGCTCCTGCTGTGCTGAATCGAACCTGATATTATACACCAAAACAGTAGTCAGAGTTTGGAGCAACATTTGTTAGGTCAAGGTTGATATTTGACAAGATAATTCTTTACAGTTTTGACTTCTTAAGGGTCTAGTTGCCAGGCAAAAAATGATTTTTTCAGCACCTATATAATCCATCACAGTAACCAGCCCACATTAAATTCTTAATGCACAGGTACTTATAACTACAGCTACCGCCTCTCACCTCCGGACAGAGGCGGAGTACTGCTGTTGATAGTGGATGGCTGCGTCTCTCTGCTTTATCAAAGTGTCAATCTGCTTCTGCAGTCGCCTGTTTTCCTCCTCTGCCTGTTCCAGCCGACTCAGGTCCGTGTTGTGATTGGCCACCTTCTCACTGTATCGCTTGCTCAAGTTGTCATACTCCTTCTTCAGACCCTCCAGCTTATCCATGGCTGTGTCATACAGCTTCAGAACCTCTGATGACCCATTCTCTCTAATAACCTAGACAGGAAAACACAAAAGTCACTCAAACCCTCGAATAACTGTCTGCATAAAACATTCGTTTTACTCACAAGCCAAAACCAGTTACATAATGCAAACACCAGAGGGCAACCATGGGTCAAAAACAACAGGACAGCAACTCAACAAAACCAGACCACTGCAGCAAGCGACTCTTAATTGTTTACATTCAGAATAACTGACCAAAATAAAATGAGTACAAAAGTCCTAAATGAATACATTAAGCACATATATTTCACAGAGCTGTAAAAATTATATGCCACAACATTATGGGATTCCTGTTTTTATTCCAAGGGCATAAAGAAGATTTCTTCTACATAGCCATCACATTAGAGTGTTCCTCAGGTCAACCTGAAGCGCTCCTTCTTTCTCTAAACACTGCGTCTGTATCAAACTCTCCCTGAGGCCATGTAATCGGCGCTAGCAGTATTGACTAACTGTAAGAGTCTTGGAGTATGCTCCCATCAGTCAAACTGCACTTGCCCTTCCAGCCTGCCCTTTTCACTGTGAGTGACGCATGTGCTGAGGCTCCTGAGGGAAGCAGGGCAGTGTAAGCACTGCTGACAGGTCAAAAGCCCCCCCTTCAGTCCAGCTGCGAAGTTCTGCCTCTGCCATCACACAAACAGCACAAGCCGTGCACACACAGCAGCTCTGCACGCTACTGCTGATACTGTGAATCTCCTGTTAATGCTTCACTGCAGGATAAAGACCTCCGCAAAAGACACCCGGGCGACAGCTTGCGAGTGTTTCAGGGATTTAATCTGAGAGGAAGCCTGATAAATCAGACAGCAAGAGGGAGAAAAAAAGAAAAAGAAAAAAAAAAAAAAACGAAGCTAGAGTTCTTATGACAGGAGCCCAATACAACTGGTACAGCGAGACGTGTCTGTGTTGACACAGTTACATCTGATCAAATAATCTCCAGGCTCAACAGCTTATGATTCACTGCTTGTCAAGGTCAGCTGAGAAGGCTGGTGCCCAGGTCTGTTCACTGTGCCGCTGGGTACAGACAGACAAGCCCCTGCATGAAGGCATTTCACCAGTGCTCACGGGACATTTGGACATTACGAATTTACAATCAAAAGAGACAAAGTAAAGACATATTCATTACACTCTTTTGGCATCTCCAGGGTTTTCTGAAAATGTGTTATTCAACTGATTTATTTATAGCAAGTTTTAATGTAACAATAGTACAGCTTCATGCAGGTGAAAAATCTTGTCCTATCCCAGACGGTCACACTGGATACAAAAGGAATGCTGTTTTAAAGAGGAAATTATACTGAAAACTGCCTGTTTAAAACATTGTGTGTTACAGAGGACATCTGTGAGTTTATCATGCATGTTTGACTAAAATAATCCAACACTAAGCAAACAAAGGGCTGTATGCCCATAAAACCAAAGAGCTATATGCCTATAAACTAAATGACCAAGAGACAGGATTCTGAGATCCTAATTCATATCAATATCCTTAACATGACATTGTTTGTGTAAATGAAAAATGGTGCAATTCCCTTTCTAAGCTAAAGCAGGAGAAGAACATGTCGGTATTTTTATATCATCAAAAGATGTTTCAAGAACCAGTATACTACAGAAACAAGTGCAATTTCTAACCAAAAAAGACTTGAATTAACTGTGCCATCATTCCCCTGAGTAAACTATCCATTACTGGACATGTGTAGTTTGTTATAGCTGCACCTGTTGTTGCTGCAGTCTCATATCAGCCACTTCTTTCTGGTCCTCTGAGTGCAATCTCCTGAGCTCCTCACAGCTCTGTTTCAGATGGTTGTGCTCTCGCACCAGCTGAGCATTATCTCTCCTCATCACCTCCATCTCTTCTTTCAGCTGAGACTGGTCACTCAGAAGACGACTGTGTAGCATACTGAAACAAACAAACTTTTAATTAGCTGCTGGTCACCAGAGCTTTGTTTTAGAATCACATCCACAAGTTCACCTACAGTGTTTTAATTTATGAAATTTCAGAGCAAGGTTCAAACGTGTACGGGTAATACTATGTATTACAGTTTAGTCTTTTTAAACAACCGATTAAAGATGAATTCTAAAACAATCAGCAAATGTCAAGACCTCATTTTAAAGCACAGTGTGTCTCCCATTTGGTCAGTTGCACAGACAGAAATCACTGGTCATAATAAGAGAAAAATATTAAATATTGCTTATCTTCCTCATTCACCCCATCCCACACCCTGTGTATGCACATTTCAGCAAAGCAGACATGTCGACAGGAGGCCGCGTGTCCTTATTTGACTAGATAATAACCAGAATTACTGTACCTGGCACATCTGTGCTTGTATGGCTGTCTGTAGAATGTGCCTGGATTAGGCACAAACTACAGAACATTTAACAATGGAGTTTACATGCATACTGATTGATTTGGCCTGAGAACACAACACACATTGTCCTTCAGCGTTCGGTGTCTTACGAAGACTTTCGCCCAAATATAAACGATGTGACAATATGCAGCGCATTACTGGAGGGAGAAAGAGAACATCCAAAAACACATTAGGCAAATTAATACCACTGCATTCATCTTGTGTCTTCAGACATTTAACTGTGCCATAATAACACTGCTACATATTCCAGCTTTAATTAAAAAGCTCTACTACAAACACAGCAGATGGCTCTTAGCGCCCGCATCTCGCTGTGCTGGAGCAGTGAATCCTGCCCTCCCCTCCCTCTTGCTCTGCGGGAAAAGCCCACAGACTCCCAGGAAGCTAGCAGAATTACACTCACTGGTAGAAGTCAGCTTCCTTCACTGCCTCCTCACATCTCTTCAGGGTCTTGGTGTGCTGGTTCTGCAGAGACTGCAGGTCCGCCATGGCCTTCATGCACTGTGTCTTGAGCCTCTCATAATCGTGACTAGCTTTGGAATTTGGCCTTTTGGAGACAAGAGCAATACATCAACACAGCATCCCTCTCCATCTGCAAGTGCAGTTTAATGTTAGACTGGGATGGCTAATGTATGTCCTAATACGTGCCATTATAGTGCATCTGAAAGTCTGAAATCACCATTAAAAGACTGGAAAGGTTTTCAGCAAAGTAGCTGTAAAAGAAGCTGTAAAAGAACATTTGTAGGTAGCAATACAAACCAGTATGGTCATCTGATGACCTATTATTTTATGAAAAAAATGTATCCATATTCAAAATAATGTAGTGCTCATCACTCCTCCCCAATTTAGATGAACACTGAAGAGAGCATCAATAAGAGAACCAAATCTATTTATTCAGCAAATCTGAATACAGCTGGTGGCCTAGTGGTTAGGGCATTAGCCCTGCGATCAGGAAGTCGTGGGTGCGATTCCCAAGACTGCTAGCGGCACCTCTGAGGTCCCCACACACTGCTCCCCGGGCGCTGTGTTCCTGGTTGCCTGCTGCTTCACTTGGGTGAATGGGTTGAATGCAGAGGAAGAATTTCATGCTGTTCACACTGTGCGCTGTGGTGTGTTCATGTATGACAGAATGGTCACTTTCACCTCAAGTCGGTCTGCTAATATGTATTTGCATCCAAAGACATGACTGCAAAATGCTCTACTGTCAATGAACGTAGCCTTTTTTATTTTCCTTTACATTTATTTGGCAGATGCGCTTATCCAGACTGACCTGCAACCGAATCATGTAGGCAAGGCTGTAGACATGGAGTCAACACTGAGGGTGACCAAATCTGTTCCCAATATATAATTTTTTTATTTGTAGATACTGTGGGGGCGACTGTGAGCATTATAATTACAGCCTTTGAACATATGTGAGACGCAGCACTAGGAGACCTGGCCCGGGACTTTTATTGGTACAGTGTAGCGTGCTTGCCCAGGCAGGTAGCAGACCCCAGTTTACTGTGTGGAGAGCAACACTACACTGTCCCGGCAAGCAGTTCAGAAGTGTGCAGAAAACCTGTTTGTGTGTTTAAAGTTTATTTTTTGCCACTTGTCATGATTAGCAAAATGTAAATCAGAAAAGTTCTACTTTGCAGGCCATGAAGCATCGCTTATGTTATTAAACAGCTGTGCTTAATTAGCACTGTTCATATTCACATGGTAGGTGGCTAAAGTTACGGTTAAAGTGTAACTATAAAGTCACAGACCTATTATTAAAACTTTTGTATAGTTATGTTTTTTTGGAAGTCTTTCACTCTATGAAGCATACAACTTTAACCAAGAGGTTATGCAATAGGCTAGACTACCCTTTACAATCTGAGCTTTTTCCACATGAGTATGAACAGGAGCGTTGGCGATACCTGCAGTCATCGAAGGTGGTGCCCGGAGATGCAAGAGCAAGGCGTTTTCGCAGCTCGTCCCGTTCCCTGGTCACCTGTCTCAGCTGGAACAGAATGGTGTCCAGGGTCTCGCTGGCCGGCCGGTTGTCATTGAGTGCAGGCGGAGGTGACGAGGCTTTGGTACCTGCAACAATGAGCAAGTCACCGGGGCAAAGGCAGTTTCATCCAGCACCAACACTGGGATCCATACAGTGGGTGGGTATGGTTATTTGAATATATGGATCTCCAAACATACCTTGGTATGCAATTTCTTACTTATTAAAATTAGAAGTGTTGAGTTTGGAACAAAAACCATTTTTGAATGAATCATATGAATGAATCACATGTCCTAACACCAGTAGGTGGTATTGCCCCTCACTTCAAATGCAACAGTGAGAGCTACGAGAGGCTGCACATGGACACTTTCACAATGTTTGCTGCTATTGTGATGTAGATCAACTAGTAGTATCATGAACCACACTCATCTAAAACTTAAATAAAACAACAAAAAACAACTACCATTGGGATTTTACTGGGAACATTATCTGTTTAAGAACACGGATGTTCGAACAGCCAACACATCCATTCCTAAGTACCAACCACTATAGAACAAAAACCCAAAAACTACCTGCCATAGACTGACAGTATAGATATGACCTCTGTTCTGAATATTTAAGAATGGTTTAAATTGCCCCACTACAGCCCAAGAAATTCACACTCACAATAAGAGAAATCTTTTATGTTCAGTAGATACATAATCAAACTTTCACCCAGGCTTTGTTTCACGGGTGAGATTTTTTTCTCCTCTGCGAATGATTAACTGCTACTTCTTGAACCCACTGAAGTTGAGAGCTGCTTAGAGAGTACAACGTCTTACAGCAAACAGATTCCACCTCCACAGACAGTGCTAACAATCACCAACAGTCGGTAGCACGCTGTTCTCCTTCAGCCGGATGCTGCTACTTGTGATGCTCTTCCAAAGAAAATGCTATTTTTGGATCCACAAGGTGCAATGCTTTTTCCAGTCAGACATTTTCTCCTGGTGAGGAAGTTAGTCAAAGATGTTTCAAAAGAGATTTTTTTAAACATGGATTACTTTCACAAGCTACCACTACACTGCCCCCCCACCCACAGTGGTTTCTGACTTGTTAATAATCCCAAAAAGCAGTCACACTATGGAAGAAAAAGAAGCAAAAAGAACTTTAAAACTTCACTGAAAAAAAAAAAAAAAAAAAAAAAGAGTAGGAAAGAGGCTAAGAACAGTATTTTTCTAATCATATTCAAAATGACTAAGGCCATGAATATCTCCATATGATTATTAGAGCAGTGTTTACGTTGTGCACTGAGAACTACATTAAACTGACTAGTGAATCAGTGTCTACTTTATATTGCATATCCATGAACCTCACAAAGAGTGCACGCCCACATGAATTTTTCCTCTCCGCTCAGATCAAAAGACCAAAATCTAACTTAAATCTGTAGTGATTTTTGCTGCTTAACCAAAAAAATAATAATTAAAAAAAAAAAAAAAGACATGAGATTCTCCAGGACTTTATCAACGAGGTCATTTAACCATGAGCAGTATGCTTTCATATTAAAAACACTGACTGTGGTTCATTGGATTTTAATACCAGTAGTATGATGCTGATCTCCATTAGTGTCTAAATGCAAATTTGAAAGGATGGTTTGCTGCTTCTTATGTTCTTATGTAGCTGCAGACTCTGAAGCTTGTTAGAACTGCATGAAGCTTGGTTCTTATGTAGGACTTGTTTCATTGTAGTTAGCCTGAGGCTAAAATAAATTCAAAATTTTCAAAAATGAGCAATTTCACCACAGGTATTTTTGGTGAAATATAAATGTTATGTAATGATCAGCACTGCATTTTCACCAAGATAATCCACAGGGTACGCCATCACAGATCCTAGTAAAACGTTCACACTAATTTTTGCTTTTATTTTTTACAAAGTGGTACATGCCTATAGAAACTAATGAAAACTTGCCTAAAGCTGGCAAACTATCCCTTAAAAGCAATGAGACAGAATCATGGTAAGATTCACAGCAAGCTGTGTCTGAGCGTTGTCCCAGTCATACAGAGATCAGAGTTTGATTCCCAGTGATGCTACAACCGTCCGTGGCCGGGAGTCCAGGACGGCTTAACTGACGTTGCTCTTATTTTGGGGGGAAATAAGCCAGTTTCATGTAGGCCTATATATAATGCGACTGCTTCAATTGTCTATGCAACACATGTCTGGTGATCATGTACAGAGCTTCGCTCCTGTCCCTCCCACTGATTCAGCATAGCACCATTTTAAATTTGAAAGTGTCATCTATATCAAAAACCATTAACGTTACATAAATACCAATAGCAGCACCGTCTGTCCAGGAGCTTAGCAATATTCCGGTACTGACCACTCAGGAACTGGTTCTTTATACCCATCCTTACCAATTACACAGCAATGGCAAGTAGTTCAGAAAGATGCAGTTGTTGGATGCACATGAGTCCTATCAAGTAGATGGAACTGGGCACATCTAAACTGAGGAAAACACTGAAACACACAGAGATGACAATCCTTGCCGAACTACATGATAAGACCCTGCACAGCCATTGCAATCTTTTTTGGTCAATGTCTATACTTAGATAACCAGTAGACCCAGACCTCAAATTAATTCTAACCTTTCAGGGATGACCAGCACTACACCCCATAGGGGGATAAAAATTATTAAAAATGTAAAAATAGGCCAAACAGCAGACATTCTGAACACTTTATGTAAATGATGACCTTAAAAAGATCAGCCACGACTAAGATTCTCTTTAATCTTCTGGTCTTTTCCCGACAATCTGCTGCAAATGTTCAGACAATTATTTCGGATTCATGCGATGATGAAGACAATCTCAGTAAAAGATGAGAGCTGAGCAGCAAGGACAGGATTTGATCCAAGTCTTCTAGAGACATTTCAGGATGCCAAGCATTCTTCTTTTCCTGCCTTTGAAGTGTAAACATCTAGTGTTAGATTAACCTAGGAAAGGACCTATCCGTGCTCAAATGCATTGTTAGCAACTGACAAGCTTTACACAATGTTAACAAAAATCTAATGAGAAACTGTAGTGCACATAAGTCTGCAACAATGTTTGTTTGGAGATGCTACACTACCCAACTGCACCATATGTTTCTGCATTACAACAACGAATTGTCAAACCTCATCACACCAAAACTATAGGTATGCGATTAGTAATACACACTAAAACTAGGCAGTTTGGCAACAACTGAGCTGTGTGCTAACTTGAGAGAAAATTCTCTTAAAATTTGAAAACGTTTGTCCAGTCCAGTTGCTATGGAAGAACACATTTAATGGCAGAGCACATATTATAAACCACATTTGTTTTCCGGGTTATTGTCCTTCGCCTATTGAGTCCGAAACACTTTTTTTTTTTTTTTCCTGTATAGAGGCTGTCGTTCTTTGTGCCTGCATGGCTAGTAACAGAAGCAAAAAGACAGCCGTCCTGAAAGCCTCAAGAGTCATAAATCAGGTTTCACACTTGCTCTCTGTTTCTCATCGCCTTGTCACTCTGCTCCTCTCAAATTCTTCTCCACGGGCTATTGTAGGTGTCTCTGGCAAAACTTTCAGGCTCCTTCAGAGCTTTGTGCTGAGTCATTCAGACAAGAGGCAACCACAGAACAGCAATGAGTGCGCAAGTTTTCTTCCTCTGGCACTGAAACAGTAAACCGTGTTCTGTCTCACAACACACTGTAGCTCAGACCTCGCCACCATTAACGCTGGCAAGAAGAAACTGGCGAGTTGGCGGAGGTGAAGAAATAAACAGAAAATGACACACACGGTTTAAATATGCATGTGTGTTCAGTTTGCATATGGGGAAAAAGGCTAGGCGATAAGACTCCAACATACCAACACTGCTGAGGGAGCTGCTACTCTCTGAATCTGATGGCATTGTGGACAGGACACTGTAGGTGGACCCTGTACAGGAGGGACAAAAAGCAAAATATGTTTAGGAATTAATAACAAGGAGCACTTTATTGTGGACATTTTTTTAATGCTGAAAAATAAATGCCATTTTCATCCCACTGACATTAAATTCCCAAATATGCATGGAAAGAAAATGCAAAACACATTTTAAATACAAGGAAAGTTTCCTTTAGAAGGTTGTGTGTGCGTGTATCCTTCATAAACAAATACTCAGTATGGTAAGAAAAAATAAGAATAACAGTATTTTTCCCTGACCAAGCTAATTATAGCCACAATTTACAATTTAAACACTCACTAAAACCACTGTGGTCACTTTGAATATACAAACCTGTCACTCCAATTATAATGTGAAATTATAATTTCAAATTATTTATAGAATGAAATCAAATTATTCATTTAAATAACAACTGTACATAAATCAGAATGTGCTTAACGTCCTCAGGTCATTAGCAAACTCAACCCTACTCGTTTAAGCCACTGTCAAAGAAAAAAAAAATGTAAAATGAACAAGTTATTTAATATTGTTTGAAGAATTAAGCTACAAGAGAAGGGCATGTAGTGCAATAAAGGAAAGTAAATCCTGTGACAACAGTAGCGAAATGCAGCCAAAAAAAAAAAAAAAAAAAAAAAGCAATGCATAGCTTGATAAATATATTACTAAAATTACAATTCCTTTAAATAGTCTTCTGTTGCACATTTGCTAAGTAAGTGATATTTCTCTATATTTATTTCTGTTGGTTTTTGATGAAAGCTACATTGAAAGCTACATGGCTATGCATGTCTTTCAGAGTTGCCGAACGTTTGGGCATGTAGAAATTTTAAATAAACTGGTTCAATTAAGAATTCTAAGAAACAAGGAGACAGCATCGTTCACCTGAAGCACCAAACGCTACTAGAAATCTAATAGTAAATGTATTAATCCAGATCAGATCCGTTTAGAGGGGATCGTCACAGAATCAGATCAGGAGCATCTATGAATAGTGTAATTTTACACTGTAATCTGTAAAATAGTAATTCTGTTAAAATGGTTTAAAAAAGTAAAACTGCATTAGTACCACACCAACGTAACTTCATTTGATCACAACACGTACCTGATGTTTTGTAGGTGTTTCTAGTCAAGTAATGAGTTCTTTAGCTAGTTAACTGAAAATGATGGTCATTAAAACATTCTTCAGCCAGTGATAGTTGAACTAGCCTTTTCTACTGTTAGGCTATTCATTTTTCATGTATTTACTCTGAAGATATGAGTATCCAAAAATAATTTAAGAGAATATGGTGTGAGGATGAGGAAGAGAGACGTGGGCTGGGGAGTTGGCTCCAGCATCATTAGGTCTGGGCGTCTGAGGCTACAGCTACTAATGTTTTATTTAAAAACACCCATCTCTGTGCTAGCAAGTGTCTGGGGTTTTTTTTTGTTGTTGTTTTTTTTCCCCCGCAGATGGCCAAATGTACAAATCAAAAACTGTGACATACAGGCAGCATTTCAAATGAAAAGACAAGTTCAAACACCTAGGCAAGCGACTCTTGTTTACAACTGTGACAGAAATACACCTACTAAAGCAGGATGCATCTTATTTTTGTTTCTCCACCCTGCAACACTCCACACAAACCTCAGAACATGCAGGCATCATTATGCATCCATTCTTTAAAAAGGCTTAGAACATGACTGCTATGAGTGAGAAGAAAAAAAGAAAGAAAAAAAAAAAAAAAGAGTCATTAAATTCTCTTGATTAGTGCAGCCCTTCCACTCCAGGGTCCTTTCTCGTCCTCCTCCTCCTATTGCTATATTCATGAGTGTATACTGGTGACAAGGCCATGTCTCATTATCAGAGTTCTCTCCAGGCCTCCACAGAGAGCGGCTGCAGCCCTGCCTAGAGCAGAGCAGTCTTGCCAAGCTCCTCTCATCTGCTAACACACCCACAGTCGCTCTGTAGTCAACACTTTGCTTTGATTTCCCACTGCTGTTGGATGAGTATCCACAAATGCACGCCAGACAAGTTCAAATCCATACATTCACTGAGATTTATTACAGAAAAAGTTCATATCTGGATGAAAAAAAAAATCTAACAAAATTCACAAGTTGCTTTAACAGTTAAATCAACCCATTGAAACATTCTTATTAATTAGTGGACTAGCAAAAAGTGATTCGATCTCCAATAGGGATGACCCTCAGTCCCAGTCCTTTAATACTGCGTATCTCCCAGACACAAAAAATTAGGACCATCAGTTAAAAACTTTGCTAGCTGTCTGAAACTTTCTGAAATTTTTGCCACTACCTTGCTATTTTTAAGTCAGAGAATGATGTTTAATCAAGTGAGGTAAAAATAATTAAAAGTAAACGTACAGCAGTATAATATTGTTTAATCTGAGCGAGTAATCACTGCATTGACTGGTTTAGTAATTGATCAAAATGGCAGCAAACATCTAGTCTTTAAACTACAATGCAGTGAAATGCACAGTCAGTGCAATTTATCGTTTAAGACTTCATTCCATGGGTCTTATTCCATTTTATTTAAAATTCCATCTGGTCCACTTAAAAAAGCGAAACCAGACTGCAACTGGCCCAGGAACCATGGTTTTGTCATACCTGCCTTTGAAAAGCCAAAATAAGAGTTGACATCTAAACCATTAATGGATTCTAAACCCAATGAACATGTATAAGCCAAAAACAGCACTGTAATGTGAGTGATCGACGTTGTTAAGTGAGAGGACATCTTGCGAGAGTATGAGTTACAGATACTAGCGTTTTTCACAATGCTACTAAAGTCAGCATCAGTTACTATCAAATACATCAGTTGCATCAGTAACGTCTGTGTCTGTTTAAAGATTTCTGTCTGACTGAGCTTAGATTTGCCTTCATTTCATTTGACATCCACTTCAGCTTTCAAAGTTCAAAAGGCACTGCCACAACCAGCAGCATTTAACAAGCTAATGTATTTGCCTAACAGGTTTAGCTTTACTTGGAAACGTATTGTGTAAATAACTGGGATTAGACAGAACTGGAAACAGTCATGTTAGAGATATGACTGAACAAAACAAAAACCCATCTCCGTGTATTAAGTAGGTCAGCAAAGCCAGACCTTGCCTTGGGCCGCTATGTTTCCCCCCTCTGTTGTACACAGTCTTTGTCAAACAGTTGTTTCAGGCAACTTGGTGATCAGACCCCTCAACCCCGCCGCCCCAACCCCCACCGCCCCGTACCCCTGGGAAAATCCACCAAAATTACAAATAGAGTAAGACATGTTGCAACCTTGGTAGATTTTATATCTTGCTGAAGAGAGGAAAAAACTGGTCATGCTGGAAAATGTCTGATAATGGATTTTCAAACTCCCATTTAAGAGAGATTTGTATCCAAAGATATACATACTTCTGTCCTCAATTCTTTGAATTCCTTCTTTTTTTTTTTTTTATCTGTGGATCTCATCAAACCACCATAATCTAATTCAAGCATATGGCTTCAAAGGGAGAGGAGCAAACTTGGGGCACTTGATGATAATTTGCATTCCAAAAATAAAAGATGTGATAAAGCCCAGCTGCTATTCTGTGTTAACTACTGTCAGCTTCAGTTACTGTCAGACAGTCCTGTTCGCCATGCTGGGCCTGCAGAGAAGGCTATAGAGAGAGCCTGACAAACGATTCTGTTTACCCACATCTCGGGCCTCTAAATCAAACTGACTCTGGCAGTGTTCCTGCTTTGCTGTAGGAGCCACTGCTGTTTGATTAAATCTGGAGTGAGCCCAGCTCAGAGTCGCCCCTTTTCTCCTACAGACAGCTGAAAGACAGAGCGCAATGTGCCTCAGGAGCAGAGGCACCACACGGCCCGGGAAGCCTTTGTTCAGTCAGCCTACAGTTTCCCATGAGGCCGTATGGCAAGGCTGTGGCACCAAGGGCAAGGTTCAGGAGAGGTGGCCAATCAGGACTCAGGGTTGGTCATGTGATGTGGCAGTGTTTACAGTAGTTGTGATGAGAGGGGGAAATGAAGAGAGCCAGCAGCACTGAGCTCTCACATTATCAGATGATGTCACACAAATTGAAGGGGCATTCCCACTTTTGTAAACCAGGCTGGGCAGCAATGTAACCCAATAGTCGCCAATTACAATAATGGGTGAAATTACATCAGGTAATCCATGGATCACAAAAAAAAAAAAAAATCAGGTGACAATGAGGAGGAAGATGAAATGGCAGAATTGGAGATGGAAGGCAAGATAAAGCAGAAAAGAATGAGACAAAACTGCGCACACTACACACAGCTTCTCACAACAACTTCCGCCATCCCTTAACCTCTGACCACAGTCACCCATGCTGCGGGCAAACTCTACTTTCATGCTCACCGTGTCTTCTATACACATCTATCTGATACACATCTAAAAACAACTGATTTAGGTAACCTAACATGTTTAATCATTGGGGATGAACTAATATGGGAATATGCCAATGCTGATATATACACTTCTATAGAATGTTGGGATTAGCATTACAAGGAGACATAGCCCTGTAATTTTGTAAGTTACGAAAAGTAAAATGAATAAATCAGATATTTTAGTACAGTAGCCAAGCATTCCCTCAACACTCTGCTTTTCTAGCTTACAATAAATGTCATCAGTTAAGATGTACCAATCACGATCATCCCGTGTCAAAAACGGCCGATTTATTACTCTTTACTTTAACCTCATGCCCTAGCACATTTCCAGTAATTTCCACTAGTCAAAGAAAAAAAATGAAACGAGAAACTGGTATTAAATTCAAAAACCAATTATGTCGATCTACACAACATATTAAGTACATATTAATAAAGTACTACATGGAACATCAGGTTATGCACACTTACATAAGAACAGTTTAAAATTTCAATCAGAAAATCAAAATAAACTGTCTGATTTCTGATGCATGTTTGGAGCAAAGACTGTCCAACTCCAATTGTCCATCCCCAGTTACCAAAGACGGGTACGCAATAACAGTCAAATATACATGTTCCCTTTTTAAGCAATTCCAGTATGATTTTAAAACCATCATGCATCCCTCATCATTCAGACATGAGGCTTGAAAGGTTGATGCTGCCAAATATTAGCTCATAATTACTACTGGCTCGTAATGTTACTCGATTAGACTCAGTTAGTACTCCTTATCTGCAATGTATGTAACTTTTCTGTCACATTCAGCAGAGAAATGGCACACTTACTAAAGAGCCAGTCCTTCAAAAATGCTAACTGTATGCATTCAAATGCGCCCCAGGTAGCTATGCAGCACAGTCTATTACAATCCAAGTTTACCACTTTCCAGTCAGCACAAATAAAGGACAGCCATATCAAATGGCATGTTTGCTGCAGAAAAAGTTCCAAGTTTGGCCAAGCCTATAGGGCAGCGGGGATGTTTCAAAGGCATGGAACCACAACGCTCCCTACAGCAAGCACTCCCTCTGACTTCCTGAACAAGTTTAACATGCTCAGAATAAGCAAATCACATCACATCAGGTCAGCAGGCCCAGTGTACCAAAATACAAGACTGTCTTGTTTAGAATGGCACTCCCAGCAGTGTATTACATGTCTCTTTCATGCTAAACAGCAGCTCTTAACCTCTTAAAAGCTACATGTGTCAAGCCAATCACTCCCAAGCAGATTAGTGGGCCCGTTTAAACAAAGCCTTTATTAGAAGCATGACTGTAGCCGGCTATCAGTTCTGTGTCAGACATGAAGTCCGGACTCCAGCACCGATGGAGGTTTGTGCGGCACGGTTTACTTCCATTACCTCACAAACAGTATTTAGACTGTGGCATTTCCTGTGCCTTCCTCAGTAATTAAGAAGCAGCTTGGGAACACTTGTAAATGGTAATGAAGTTCTTTTTGATGCTGCTGCCTCTTGGCAAACAATGCTAGAAGGAGGAGAATAAACTGAAGCAGTGAGAGACGCTAGTGGGTTTGATGCTTTTGCAGAAACAGCCTTGTACAGATTTACACTATTTCAACGCAGGGCATGCACACGTACATCCAGTCGTCCCCCCCCCCCCATTTCTTTTTTAATAAACCCTTCTTCACCTAAAGGATCACTGACTGTGAAAGTGCTGTGCCTGTTTATGCCACATTAACAAACACCAAGAAACATTTGTATTTTTTTTTTTTTTTTTTTTTTTTTTTTTTGCCAGTTAGGATGGGTCTACCGAATTACACTGTGGTCACATCCACAACAAAAAGAAAGCAAATTTTTGTGAAACTCAGCAACTGAGGTTGACATACACTGGCAACTCAAAATAGCACTGCATTCCCTCCATTAGGCTGGACAAGAAAGTGAGTGCACATTACAGGCAAAGCAAAAAGGCACAGGGTATCCAGTCCTTGAAAAGGATGTTAGGAGGCAGACATCCTAAAATCCCTTTTTTTAGATCTGAAGCGACCTTGAATCAGTCTGGGATCTGCATTAATATTTAATAGTAACCCAAATGAGTGTCAGTGCACGACTACAAAAGGCAGTCCAGAGACCTCGGCTTCACTCTTCCTTTTAAAACTAAATAAATATTTCAGTTAAAAGTTGCTGTCGTTTAAAACGTTGCTCATATATAACCTTTCATAAATTCTATCTTTCAAATCAACGGAGAAAAATCACAGATAGCAAAAAAACTGAACTGATTCATCGGGTCAATGTTATCAACTGATGTTAACATAACTGAATTCCAATCTAAAGTTAACTTTTAAGCATTTTTGCACACAGAATTACTACTGAAACAACATTTTAAAAACGTAACAAAAACTCAGCAATATTTTTATTTGGATTAACAAGGTAACTACAAAAATGTTTTATGAACAATTTCTATAGTACAGAAATAAATCACATTCATAAACTACCAGTAATTCCTAAACACCAAACATCTGCCTTAGCCTACTTCATGAGACGTCCTTTCACTGCAATACTGATATTCTGTCGATATTGTGCAGCTCTAAGCCAAGTTAATTATCTTGTAAAATTTATTACACTAGCAGCACTAGAGTATCCTTGCACGCCGTCTCAGCCCATATGGGTGGTCTATCAATGTCATGAATTTACTTTGCAATTTTTCAAATTCAAGCTCTTTTACAATCAGACAGAAAAAGACAGTGAAAAACAGTAAAACGTTTGCACTTACAGGAAAGGATTTTTGTAGTAAAATAATGGGAAACTGGCCGATTAATTAGCACGCTATGCTTCTTTGTATTCTTTAAAATATTTTGAGCCAGAAACTCACAGCACAGATTCATAGGAGAGACTTTGAGTGTATTCCCTGACTAGATAAGGCACCTCAGCTTTATAAATCATAGATGTATACACTCAGAGGGTGGAGAGTGTTTAAGAGCACTCCTTGTGACATACTGTCACACCATAACTAAATCTATCCACAAGTCTGATCTATTGGGAGCCAAGCTGACAGTCCCTATGGTCCGTAAACAGAGCAAGCCGCTGACTGTGCACTTTGGGGTAGCTCTACTTAAAACAAAAGGCCTGTTGTCTCTGCCCAGCCCTCTGTTTGACTGCATGGAGGAGTCACCCTTTGGCCTGCTATGAACAAACCATTTGAAATAAAGCAACCACTCTTTATGAAACGGGACTTCAGTACTGTACTTTACATAGACAACTTCAATCAAGTCTAGTCCATAAGTTATCCCTCTGGGCTGAAAGGTCAGTGATGGGGCCGCTCAGAAATGTTAGCATCACCTCACCCTCATCATGGTTGCATCTCAATGTCTAGCATACACTGCAGAGCAAATAGGCAGTTTAAACAATTCCAAGTGTTGTGGATTTGAAACAGAACTCATAAAACATAAAACAGGGTTTACAATTCATTCGTATAGTCTTGGAAATGCACTTGTATCGCATCACAGCCGTCCAATTATCGGCCCCTGAGCATAAATCTCAATCCTCTGCTCATTAAAAGACTGATTTGCAACATTGATCTTTTGTCTTCTCATTTAAGCTGATTTACAATCGCCTATGGTGTTCAATATGAGCACCATCACACGCACTCTGCAGCTCTTCCATTCTGCATACGGAGCAGTTGGAGCTGCCACTACGTTGCCCTGTTCTGAACCAAACCTGCCCCTCCTCCATGGCTCCCAGCCTCAGCCTGTGTGTGTGTGTGTGTGAGAGAGAGAGAGAGAGAAGGCCTGGCAGTGAAAAGAGCTGAAGCTCAGCAGTGGCAGCTTGAGAGAATGACTTCAGAGCAGGTCGCTATCAGCGCAACTCATCACATGCACATGCGAGAGAGAGAGCGGCGCAAGTCAGACGGAGAAAAACCGAGCAAGGAGAGCGAGAACTCAGGCTTTCATGTGTCTCTTCAGAGCCTGCAGGAAGACAGGGCTTGTCTTAGTCTCTTAATAACATACCTAAACGCAATAATCGCATGAACTGACTAGCCCCAGTAAAGATAATGAAAAGCGTGTTTTAAAAAAATATGCTTCAAGCTGAATCAGTGTAAGCTCCGTGCAGCAGCTGTGCTGGAGAGGCAGGATAATACACATCTCTGAGAAAGCTTAAATATACCAGAACAAAGGCAATCCGCAGATGAATAAACACGGACTGCGTATAGGAAATCCACAGACTAACGCAATAAGTTTCTTTATCAGGACGCTCTACTAAGCAGTTTTGTTTTTTGTTTTTTTTTAAATCACTGTAGAGATTTAGCATATGTCCAGCTCATGGAAACGGAGAAAAGTGGTATTCAGTTACAGTACTTTGTGCGTGCAAGCATATGTTTTTGGAGGTTACATGAATATTAACCCTGTCTAAACTGGAGTGAATGTGCCTACATGCACAACGCCATGGATGTGTGTGAGAGTGCTCCTTTTCGTTCCTCTCCATATATTATGATGAACAAGAATCATACCATATAATCTACTGGGCTCCCTTCCAACTTTTGAACAAACCCAAACCACACACCCCCAACAGTCAAAACAAGGAGGACCCTCTTGACGGCAAACTTTGAAGGCAGATATCTTCATAAAACAGTATTAAACCATGACGGTGTAGAGCTTCTTCTAAGCCACTAGAAGCAGCATGGCGGACCACTCAGCTTTACGCACAGAGAACACACCTCCGCCCCCCCATTATTTATGATGGATACTCCTTCTAAAGGAGTTTGTATATAAGATATCCGGCACTACGTTTATAATCAAACCTCAGTGCACTCATTTAAGGTTCACTGAGCACTTTGTTAGACAGCCAGCGGTGAGGGTGGAAGTCTACTGCTTCAGAATAAATCAGTCAAACGGCATCAAAGTGATAAAGCATGGGGATTAAATAATAAGTCACAAGCTCGCCCTCAGGCGTAGCTCATCCTCATTTCAAACAAACGTTGGACAGCAGACACAACATAAACAAATGGCACCAAAGCTGATCTAGCCCTCATGATCGAGCATCCCAACCGGAACAGGAGGATTCTGAGAGCCATTTTATAGGAAGGCAGCACATGCATGATCGGATCGATTTGCCATGGCACCATGGCAAGTGTTTCCATGGAAACAGTCAGCCTCATTCCATGGATGTGCAGAGGGAGCACATGGTTGAGGGGGAGGCAATGTAAATGGCATGCTTAATGTCATACACCATGATACGGAAGAGTATTTGCTTGGGTAGGACCAGCAGTGACTTCAGTTCTTTTTTACTCCTTACTCTGACCTTTTCTCATCTTTCACCAAACGGAAAACTGTGATGGGGAGCAGAAACTTTTTGAGAACTGAACTTGTCTTTTGCAGCACACACTCGGGTCTCTATCAGCATTTCTACCCTGGGACTCCTCGTTTGAATCACCTGGAAGAAAAGATCCTCGTATTGCCACTTTTCTACAGTGATTTTTTCCAAGTTCAGCGGTTTATCACAGCTTAGCCTCTGAACCCATATTGTAGTTCCTTATATTTTGTCGCTTAATAACTGAAATTATGCTTAGGAGGGATCTGCATTGCACTGGATGGTCAGAGGTGGACCACCCAAACAGAGTCAGCTCCAAATGAAGCAGGGCTGAGTTTTAACACACTTCACCTGACTGTGATTTCGTATACAGACTGAGGGCTTTTGTCAGAGGCTCCAGGGCTTTCATGAGTCATGCTTTAAAAGGTGCTGAGGGTTTGTCTCATCTGTGCGAAAGATTAAACCTCAGAGTGCAAACCACAAATCACAGACTTTTGCAACTTGCACATGCTGAGATTCTCATGCAGGCATGGCAAGAGGAGGACGAGCTCCCAGTCTGATTTCACATTTCAGGGGTAAACCCTGGAGTCTTACCGGAGTGGTCAGTGGGTCCTCCGCCGTTGGTGAAGAGGGCAGAGTACAGGTGAGGGTAGGTCTTCTCCAGGGCCACACACAGGTCCAGGAAATGGTCGCTCTCCTTGCTCATGAGCATCTTCAGCAGCTGGTCCACTTTCTCCGAGCTGGACGGGCAGTTCTGGTCCAGTTCGAACCTCTCCCGCTCGCTGAGGGTCCCTGACTTGCTCAGCAGGTCGATCAGCTGGTCTGCATCCGTGATGGACTCCAGTAAGTTCTGGTGGCACTGGTGTAACAACTCTTTGTGCTTGGACTCCATTGCAGTTCTCTGTAGTTCCGTAGCTAACTCAGCTAGCTCCCCTTGCTAGGATCGCCGGAGACACTGACCTCGACTCGATTCCACAACAAGCCCGAGAATGAAGCTGCAAAGTCCCTTCCTTACGGTCACTTGTACGAACTGAGCGACGCTGCCATGCTATACGATGGCTTAACACAGCGGGGTTTTCTTACAAACAGCAAAAAGGCACACGAAGCCATATTTGTTGCCTGAGGCTGTTGACTGCACTAAACAGAGAGAGAGCTACATTCACACAGCTCACTTACGTTCTAGCAACTTCTTCCATATCCCCCTGCAAGCCGGACCCACCGTGCACGTCTACAGTTTCTTCTTGGCCATCTATCCTGCACCGTGCCGACTTTGGTGCAAGTAAAACTAACGCAACTCTGCTGCCGTCCCCTACTCAAACTGTGAGCTCCGCCATGTCTCGGCAGCTCAGTAGCTGCTGCCTGCTGTCAATCAACTCTCCTTACTATAACCATGTAGGGTAAAAAGTGGGCGGGATCTAACGCTGACACACCTGATGTTTCTCAATGGGCGTGCACCAGTGTTCCCCTTCAACATTGTTTTGGTCAAAAAGCTCAGAACTGGGATGCATTTGTACATCCTGAAGTCCTGCGGTTATTTTAGCTGTAAGCACTATCCCAGACGTTTTTTGTTACTACTTCAGTTAAATATAAAATTGCAATATACTTGCTATACAAAAATGGGTTAAAAAAATGAAGAAACATTTAGTTTATAAGAATCAGAATTTTATTGATCCCTGAGGAATGTTATGACTGCAATGACACACAGAGACGCAGAGACAAGAACAACATAAAATATAAAGTCTAAATAAATCCGATTCAAAATCTGTAGTAAAAACTCAGTATGAAATACACTATGCTACATACACAAATGCTGGGTGTAAATACAATAGATAATTAACTTAGTTAAGTGAATTTCAACACAGATAGTAGGAGTATGTTACTACATATAGTAGATATCAGTAGTATATATGTAATATTGATATAAGTAGTGATATTCACACAGTATAATTATGTTACAATTATTGCAATGTCACAAAACCCCTACATGTAGTACTGTCTCCCATTGACAACTGAACAGCAATTGATCTTGCCTTGCAAGTTCGATGAGGTTGGAGATTGCAGAGCAAGTAATCTGAGACCACTCCTCACTACAGAATTTCTCCAGATCCTCTCCAGATCCATTCCTTCAGATGCATCTCTGTAGCTCACCCCACACTTTTCTGCTGGCTTTTGATCAGGGTGTTAGGATGGTCGTGTTAGAAGCTTGATTCTGTGGTCAGTGGATCACATTTGGATGTATGTGTTTAAACACTGTCCTGCTGGAATATCCAACCACAACCCAATTTCAGCTTTCACAGGGTTTTCAGGAGGAAAACATTACCAGAACATCACAGATGCTCAACCACACATGTATAGTCATCCTTCTATTAATACCAAATCCACCTCGAGTTCTGTTTGTGTCCCACTTGACCACTGAACCCAGTTCAAGTCACTGTTCCAGTAGCATCTAGTGAACATTTGTGTCTATGGTTAGAAGGTGGAAAAGGCTTTTTCTGGCACACCTACTAAACAGTTGGTTGGCATAAAATTACATCTTTGAGACTTGGTGACCCTAAATGCCGTTTATGATATATGGAAATTTGTTTGCCTCTCTAACCATCCTCCTCACTCTTCAAGGCAGATGCACTACA
>JBBIGA010000146.1:14075908-14087030 GCA_037576975.1 Alestes dentex
AAATGCCGTTTATGATATATGGAAATTTGTTTGCCTCTCTAACCATCCTCCTCACTCTTCAAGGCAGATGCACTACAGCTCCAGCTGGTTTAAAAATTCTAATTATTGCAGTGAAAATGGATTTTTATAGATTATTTTTACGGCCATTGCCTGATTTCTGAAAGTCAGCATACCTGTCATGGATTTATTTTCTAATCTTCCCCAAAGCAAACAGATGACTAACTCTAAATCCCTGGACGCCAGTTATGTGTTAAATCTTCTCTTATATTCTCAGTATTTCACTGAGCGATTTAACCACAAAGACATTTTATAACCTTTTAACCCCTTCTTTAGGAGTGCCAATGATTATGGCATTATTTGTGTATAGGCTATATGTGTGTAATGCCATCGTACTGATTGCACTGGCTTTAAGTGTTACTGCCTTGGGTGTTTATGTTATTACATATTATATCTGCACAACAGCAGGAAAATCTCTGGGGGGCGGCTGGTAGCGCAGTGGTTCGGGCGTTCACATTGAGATTTTCACTTTTTCACAAGGTCCCATTTAGTTAATCTGGAGATCATATAAAATGAATATGAAGTGAAACTGGTATGATTGCTAACAAAATGTTATTTATTTTAAAAAGGATTCAATCAATGTTTCAAATCACTTATAGTGAGAGATGCATGTTTTCATGCTGCATGGTTAAGCACGTCTAGTTATGGTTTTATCTCACGACTCTCAACTGTGAGATGATGGATCTATGCATTTACATTAGTGAAGCTCATTTACCAGCAGTCACCTCGTCACATGAGTTTTCAGTTTTTAGTGCACTCCATCTGTCAGAGTATGGAGGCACACATACGGAATGCCAGTCTCTCAGGCCACCTCTGAAGAAGTCTGTTCTCTCCTAGGAAGAGGTGGATGGGGCCAGCAGGCCATGGAGTTCAGGTCACTCTGCTTAGTTTATTTTCATGTTCATAGCCACAAACTACTGGTTCTGCAGATATAAATGACATTTCTTTTCAGAGTTCCAGCAGACATCATTGCCAGAAGACAGGGCACACGATGCACCTCCGCTTGGCTGAGGTCTCTGCGATTGCGATTAATCGCATTGTTATAAGCAAAATTAAATAATTAATTCAAAAGTGGTGTATTGCACACATTTATTTTTAAAGTACTGCTATATGAACAAAAGTGCAATAACATTCGGTTTGAAAACACTTTAAACAAATAAGGAGCTTTTTAACAGCGGTGTTCCCTTTCACACAGCTACACAGCTGCAGTTCAAATAATTCTGCGTTATCACGCGATAAAATAATTGAGTAAATAATGCGTTCACGCGATAACATGTTAACGCGCCCAGCACTATACATGTGCACTTTGAACAGTAAAACACTCAAAATCATCTTTTTCTTAAAAGAGCATAGACATGTTCTTCTTCAGTGTGCTTCAGTGAACTGAAACTCTTTCAGCAGGCAATGGAGGTAATGTATCAGCTGTGGATTATTACATAATCAAAGAAAAGCATTGAAACAACTGAGCAAATAGACATCCATATTGTAAAAGCCACCAAAATCAGCAATATCTGCTATGCTCAGTACTGCACTGCCGCAATAATACCCAAAATGAACAATCTGTTGACCATGTTCTGTGTTCACTAGCTCTGCAGTAGCCTCTTTATTCCAGCACCACATGACTTACACGATATTGTGACTTTTGCTGAGAGATCCTTTAATGAGACCACAAGAAAAAAAAATCCCCCCAACACCTTTGGGTTAAGGTCTTAATACTGATATATTTATATTGTCTACAATGGATAAATAATTCAATCTATATTTGAGACTGATGTTTTTATTTAATATCTAATATCCACCACAAAATCACAACATAATTATTGTCATATTGTAATTATGTCATTACATTGTAATCATCATGATATTGTCACAAGCTGTTTGCATTCATTATCAGCTGCAGATAGTTACTCAAAACGGTTCTAATGTATTATGCTATTTTTAAACAAGTTTGATTATTGCTACCTGATCACATAGGCCTACATATAATCGTTTGCCACCACATTTAGAAGCATTTGGGGCTTTGTAGCCCCAAACCAGTCAGTGCCCATACTGACCCTGCCAAAAGTGTCTATCAGAATTGGACTATGGGGCAACGGAAGAAGATGGCCCCCGTCTGAAGAATCACATATACCTTGTACCTGGGGAAAAGGAGTCTGTCAGAGGCAGTGTGATGTTCTGGACAATGTTCTACTTTGAAACCTTTGGTCCTCGGGTATTCATGTGAATGGCAGTTTCTTCTTTCAAACACTGTTGAAGGATCTATTACTAATAGTTTGCTCCCAGACACCACAGCACATCTCCAGAAGTCTTGTAGAGTCTATGCCCTGACAGGGCAGGGTCTATACATTATTAGCGTATATATCATCTTTCACTGTCAGAACAAAACATTGCCTCTCCTTTTTTACTGTTGATGTCAGTTCTTTTTGTCAGCTGTCCTTTATATTTTATCGACCTCAGGTTGTACTGTTTTTTTTTTTTTCTCCTGTAAAGTTACTACTTTGGAGACCACTGATTTTACCCACATTTTTTCATATGCTATCATGACCATTCAGTTCTGATCTCTGACTCCAGTCCAATCCCTACGGTCACATCTTTCCAAGTGGAGTCAATACTAGTACAGTGTACAGTATGCTAAAAAAAAAACCAGCACAATATAACAAAACATACGAGAACCGTAGCAGCACCTATTTAGAAGGGAAAGTGACTGTAAGCTGGGCAAGAAAATCATCACTTGGAAGTAAAACAGAACCACCCTCCCATACATTTTTTTTCTGAGACTGCATATTAGTTTAAAGGAGGATGTTCTGACGGTACAAGCATAAATAGAATGTTGTCAGGGAAAAGTCACCATCACATTTGGTTTCATGTCAGGCTATAATTAACAACCACCAATTACAGACCACATTACTGTACACACACACACACACACACACACACACACACACACGCATACACACAGCATCAGAGTACAGTTATTGTGCGTGTGCACTGCTAGAGCTGTTGAATACCTCGCTCTGCATTCTGTGCAACATCATGTCCACAGAAACAGCAAAGCAAAGCACAATTTGACTTTTCCTGTAATGTACAACAGCCATACATTCATAGACACAATAAAACCCAAATAAACATACTAGAAAACATATTGCAGATGATCAGATAATATAAAATAGATTGTTTTTGAATAATAAAAAAATAAACAATAAGCTTGTGTATAGTTGTTAACAAACAATTACATTAATTATATATTTTTTCTATATCAATCAAACATTGGAGACATCTTGCGAAAATGGTGCAGAATATCCAGTGAACTGTAATGCCACGTTAAGGACAACAGGTCAAAATACAACCAGGTCACGAGATTAAATGGAGATGATTATTACATAAGAAAAGATTTTCATTTCTCCCCATGCATGGATTCCAAAAAAATTGCTCATAGTACAAAGCCTCTGCTCTGTTCCAGAAGAGGATTTGTAAGCACCGAAATAGTCAGCACTAATCCTAGATATTTGGAGGCTTGTGCTTTAAATATTTCTGCGCGAAAAACACAGTCAATGAAATACGTACTGGGAATATATGTCTATGCAAACAAGAAAAGTGTTAACTGATAACCTAACACTCAGTATTTCCAAGTTCATCTCTATGAGTGGTGTAACAGTGCTGGGCCATTTTCCCTCCATTTATGGTCATTTGTTGCTGAAGTACACAGCAGTGGTGTCCCCATTTGTCTTTTAGCAATATTGTAGCGTTGAAACAGAGTGACACTGCTCTCTACTGGCAGCTCAGCACAGCAGTTCCGCTGAATGAGGGCAATGTGCATGTGCTTCAGAGTGATCTACCGATGCAGTCTGATCTTAATTCCCATATGAACTCTCACGTTAAGACTGTACATCCTGTGCGGAGTCTCTGGCTGAGGCCCGAAGCAGAGGCCGATGTTGCGAGTCACAGCTGACTCAGAGGAAACTCATTATTTGAGGGACATTTTGAGGTCGCACTCTACTGCGCTTCAAAGATGAACAGTGAATTCAGCAAAGGGGTCCGTTCAAGATAAGCTCAGGCGTTTACTTATAAACATGCTTTATTTTGCATCATTCAGATAATATTTTTGGTAACATACAGAGTACAAACAAATCAGCAAAGCTCAGTAAAATCTCTTAAGTTACCTGAATGCACTTTTATTATGTTTCAGTAGGGTGGTGCTTGGCTTGATGGTCAATAAAACCAATACCGATAAAACTAATAAAAAAAAATAAATAAAAAAAAAGCTAAGCAATGCGATATGAAATTCAATATAATTGCTTTTTGTTACAAAAAAATGGCATGGCATTAAACCAATCAGGAATCACTGCAACAGGCCATCACAGGGGTGGCTACTCTGTTGTTTATGTAACACTACACATATCAGTAACTATGTACTAGCTGTTTTCTGTGGCCTCTTTTTTATTATTGCTTCAGCAATTCCTGACAGGAGCTTTAACTATATTAATAAAAAAGATGGGGATTCTAAAAGCAATTTCTTCAGTCGGTTTCTTGCTCCTAAATATCTAAAAAAAAATTAAAACATCACATGATTCTAATTGCATATGTAAATAGTTTTTTTCTTCAGAAAAATATATTCCCAACTCCCAATACCAGTGCATTTTCAACTATTTAATCTTTCTGCTTTTTTTAAGGCATGATATATTCAGCACAAAGGGCCCACTTAAAAGAAAAAAAAATATATAGGCTATTCCCTTTCAAAATAGAGATTTGTATATATAAAAAAAACAGCATAACAATTCATACATGGCTTTGGCAAAAATGTGCACTGATTATGGCAACAGCATGCGACTGCAGAAGAGTGCAGAGAGAATAGAATGATTTGTATAAACACAATATGGCATTTCATCCTCTTTGGTGTGATGAAAGCGGCACCATCTTAATCACTTCCACCACAAAGCTTCAACAGTATCTTCTTGTAATCCCCTGAAGTGTCTCCCTGCAAAGCCGGAGAACATTAACAATTAAAATGCATGGCTCACTCACAAACTCAGCCAATTCATTTCAAAATTAACCGAGGAACATATGCACATATGATAAATGAGCATGTATAAATGAAACTGAGAAAATGACAACCATAATGGAGAAACATGTAGTCTCATACTGAAACGGAATTAACACTGACATTCAGATTTACTTTCTATTTTGCGGTTTGAAACTAACATTTTGGACCTACATTGGATGTAGTTTTCCTTGTGTCTCCAATGAAAGTCTCAAAAATGAGAAAATCAATATGTGGTTACTAAAAAGAAGGAGGGAGCAGGAGAGCTGGTTTACTCACAGAAATGTCCGTGTAGAGGGACTTCCCGTACTTTTTCACGTAGGCTTGGCGGATGTCCAGCATGTCCACCTCAGAGCGAGACACCATAATGCGGACCAGAGTGCGGTCTTTGGTTCCCAGTCCCTGCAAAAACAACAACTTTACACTTAACTGACAGGTGTTACACTTCATGTTCTGAGTCAGCATTGCATGTACGTAATAGTCACTTAATCACATAACAGTCTGTGTAATTTAACTGAATTGAAGTGAGTCTGCTTCATGTGTGATGTTTCTTACCTTCATGGCTTTGTGGAGTCTTTCAGCGAAGTAGGTTGGAGTGTCCTTAATGCACTTCACTGCAGACAAGGAAACATTTTTAGGTTTGACGTATGCAACCGTTCCCCAATAAAAGGACACATTTAGATCTGACTGAAGTAAACTTGATGAGACAGGGGCAGATAGATCAGTGTAGAAAACGGGTCCAATTCAAGGTCAGTTTCCATTCTAATATAGCTTCTATTATAAGAAATCAAAGAGAGTGTCAACTCAACACATAATTTTCTGTTATGAGAAATAGACAAAATGTCTAAAGTCAACTCAAACGTTTCAAAAACAGATCTGAAAAGCCCAAAGTGGGGCTTCAACTACATTCACACAAAAGACCAGGTAGGATGTGAAAAACATAAAGCACTACAAATGTAAGTAGACCTACAAAATACAGTACAAGGAGCCACACAAACTAAAAGAAGCTATTGAAACCACGATGCATCACACACACACAGGGAGAGGGTTAGACAGCACAGCAATATGTAAAAATGAGAATGTTAATTGTGTGTAGTTTAACTGTACCATATTACCATTATGCTGAGAGCGGTAAGCCGGAGAGAGGACATTTAGGGAAATACAAAGTGGTAAATTGTTTACCTTCAAACAAAGTGAAATGATTTTTTGACTTAACAAGACTTAACTACATGACATTTATCACATGATATGATGATGATATTCAATGTGAAAGCATGCATGACAGCATTCAAAATATGTAGTTATATTATGTTTTTGTTATACAATATGAAACAACTTTAAATTCTGATCATTATATCATCATAGTTTATAATAATGTATAAATAAGTATTATGTATTTATAATGTACTATAAATTATGTGTAATAATATATATTACTACACTATAATAATATACATACACAAATAAACCTTGCAAAGAAAACAACTGAAGTTTGAGAGTGGTTAGCATGTTAGAATGTGGGTGTAAAATAAAATGAGGTAAGAAACACCAAAAAACAACTCACCAACTGCCAGCATACCACTCTCCAGGTCCCCAGACATCTCCCTCTCAATGCTCTTCTCAATGTCTCTGCCGCACATGTGCTGGTACTCATTGAACACTGTCCAAATAAACAGATCTCAAATACCAATTCACCAGCAAACACTGTCCTCAGACCACATGCTGCCTCTAATTACTATGACTTCAGATGTAAACAAGAGCAGTTGTTTACATTCCAAGTATTTCCACATATTTATTAAGCCATTTATTCAGAAAGGAAAAAGGGCTTGTTCTGCTGAATCAAACCTCAATAAATAACATGATGCCTCAATGCTTCGTTAGATCAGTTTCTTTGAGCCGAAATAAGCTGATCTAGCAAAGCCAATTTGTAGAGCAGGAAAATGATCCCACATCAGTTTACTGTCAGTTCTTATTCTTGTTGCCATTTAACAAAAGTAATAATGATTAATGCCAGAGCTACTGGTTTAATAAGACTTTAATAAGGGGCAACAGGCGGCCCGGCGGTTGGCGAGTGGCCCCTGTGATCAGAAGGTCATGGGTTCAAATCCTAAGACCGCTGGTGGCACCACTGAGGTACCCTTGAGCAAGGTACCGTCCTCACACACTGCTGCCCGGGTGCTACGCTGGTGGCTGCACACTGCTTCACTTGGTGAATGGATTAAATAAAAAGAAAACATTTCATATTGTTCACACTGTGTGCTTTGGTGACGTGTGTTTACGCATGACTATAAGGGGACTCTTTACTTTTTACTTTCTCAGAAAAAGCGTGCATGATGAGGCTGCTATATTCTCTACATCTCATCTTAACCTGCAACTGACATTTTAACAAAGTAGACACTACTGACTGATGTCTTAGCATATATAATTAATGTTCTTCCACAATGCTACAATTGCTTACACCAGACCTCTCAACAACTATGCTGTGCTTACATGAAATAACTGGAATTTTCCAGTGATGCAATTAGCTGATATAGTCACAACAAGCGTTATGTAATAGCATTTTTGTCTGAACTGAATTTATGGTTTATTATCATTCATTCTACAATATGATGCCAGTAAGAAGTTTCCAAAAATAAATGCTCTAATCCAAAACAAACTTTTAGAGGTATCTATGGCACTGTTTGCAATGCACATGCAAATAAATCAGGTCCATTGTGTCACTGTTAGTTCTTGCCTGCAGAACTCTATTAGACAAACAGCCCAGGCTTTTCTTTTATCGTTTTCGAGAGATCTGGTCTGGGCTGCTACTGTCTGTGATACTATAAAAACCACACTTTCTACCAAAATAGTGGTTTACCCGGGAGCAGCACCTCTGAGTCAAAAACGAAACAGCTTTTGGTTTTTCACTTTATGGGTCACCAAGTCTTAAACTAAAAGGGTAAGTTTAGCTGGTTCTGGAGTTGTTCTTACATCCAACCTTTAAAAAAGCATGTTAAAAGCTCTGCACTCCTGCAAGGAGTTTGTTATTGTCACTGTCATTGTGGCCAGGGTAGAGCTGTGATTTCTAAAATTACAGTTCATTTTATACAGCAATTTGTTAAATTATTAAATTTGTTAATTATTTTAAGTTTCAATGAACGAGTTAACTCTGTAACGTCAGAAAGAAAACGCGATTTTGTATTCATCAATCTCTTAAAAAGACTAGCATAAGTGTAATTATTTCAGGGATTTTAGTACGTCAATGAGACATCGATTGGAAACCATTTTTCTGAACCGTGATATATTTATGAGACACCCATGGCATTGATTAAATTATTAATGATTAAAAATATCAGTGCATTTGTACATCAATACATTTAGTACTCTCCTATCAAATTGCATCAAAATCATTTGAATTACCTGCTCTAAGGTGAGCTTTGCTCCGAGCACACAGGATGGCGTTAAACTTGGACTCATCTGTGCCCAGTTTATTTTCCCCTGCCTGATAGAGAGCCTAAACAAGAACACAAAGTGTAGCTGTAGTGGCTGTATTCAGAACTAACAAACACATGGTAGTAACATGAAAAGAGCTAAAAGTAGTCATTACCTGAGCATCCTGTTTTGCTATTGATATATCCACTGTCTCGCGCTCATCACGATTGCCCTTTAGGAAAAAAATTTATGTAATGTATTTAACTGAATTAAAACATTAAAAATTATTAATCAGTATACATTTACTAATATATGAATACATATAACATCATACAGTACAATATAATACAATATAATATTATATAATAAATGCTAATAAACTATTATACTAGTGAATGTATGTATACTAACAAACCAAAACCTTACCATATGAGCACATTTCTGAAAGCTTACTATATTTGCAGAGGGCAAGCATTTGTTGTAAATCATTTTAGAATAGATACGTATAAAATGAACAGATGTGTTAAATCTAGAAACTAGAAATGCTGTAAAATAAAAATGTTACCCTTTACAATAGCATGTCTTCTGGACTAATTCCAATCATTCACTTTTGCAAAAAAGAAGCCAATACTGTACCTGAGCAAGCGAGACTAGCAATCTGCGGAAGTGCCCTGAAGTGTCTCCAGTGATGGACTCCTCCAGCGTCTTTTTATACTCTGGAAAAGATAAGAAACCTCTGGAATTCATTCATGTCTGCACTTCCATCGCTGCCTCAAGTTTAGACCTAACAGGAAATTCACATTTATAATTGTTGGGTGTGATAATGCCATGAAAACAAACCAGTTTTGTAGACTTGATTGATTTCTCTGATCTCTGCGTTGGAGCGAGAGGACAGGATCTCGATCAGACAAGCCTCATCAGTCCCTGCTCCCTGTCCAGAACCAAATTAACATGTTAAAAGATAAACGAGGCCCACTTGCATACCCTATGGCACCGAAGACTTAAAATAAAAAATAAAAACCTTGTCTCAGAAATGAAACCTCTTTTTACATCGTGCAGTGTTTTTTTCAGAGATCTTCATTTTAACAGGGCTGCACAAGGCACTGTCCTATACTATATGTTCATACATGAGGTATGAATATAAAACAACCAAAGAAAGAATGAAAGAACAAATATTTCCATTCAAATCTTGTGGTTTAGGGAAATTATCTACAAACCTTAATGGCCTCTCTAAGCTCAGATGCATCAAACTGAGCAGGAGTCTTCAACATGGCCAGCACCACCTTCTCAAAGTTTCCAGAAAGTTCGGACTTCAAATCCTTAATCAAGTCCTGAAAAAATGATCAAATGAAAATAATCAGCTACAGATTAATCAAGAGGTCAGCGGTATGTTGCTATATGCAAATGCCTAAAGCCTTAAAATCTCAAGGCATGAGAAAGGAGTTTGGGGGCAGTTTAAAATGATTATAAAAATGAGTGCGGCATCAACAGATTGCTGGAAAGAAACCATCTCTTTATACAAGCAAAGGTAATTCTGTTTTATGGTTTAGCATTACCTTGCCATATGCTGTCTTATATGAAATCAGCAGAGGTACACGTTGCTTGTTGGAGCGACTTCCGAGCAGATTAATTATAGCCTGTTCATCGGTGCCTGTAGAAACATGTTATAACAATGTTATCCTCTCTCTGAAAAGACCAGAAAAACCACACAAAAAAACAATCAGCTGTACTAGTCATACACACAAAATAAAATAAAATGCTTAAACCTAACACAAAAAAGTGTAGCAGTAATACTACAACAGTGATAATTATGCAACTAACATCAGTACGAAGAGAGTAAACTGTGAGCTAAAACGAATATAGTCTAGTAATAATGAATATATTCACCAAAGCCCTTCATGGCCTTCCTAAGAACTTCTGCATCTTTTAATGGATCCGCTCCAGGAAAATCCGGAATGGTTCCTCTGAAGCCACGCTACACATAGAAAGGCGGATACAATGCTTTATATCTTTCTATCTTTACACAACTTAGGTTTAGAAGATTAATATCCCTTTAAAAGTCTTGCTGTGAGATAGGAAATACACTTACATTGACAGCAGGCACCACTGGAGGGCCTCCTCCATATCCTCCTCCGTATCCGGGCATGGATGGATCGGAAGCGGGTGCATTTGGGTATGCAGGCATGGATGGACTGGGTGCAGGGGCTTGTGGATAGCCTGGCATGGATGGACTGGGTGCAGGGGCTTGTGGATAGCCTGGCATGGACGGATTGGGTGCAGGGGCTTGTGGATAACCTGGCATTGGCTGGCCTGGAGCTGGGCCTCCAGGGTAGCCTGCCCCGGGTCCTTGAGGCATGCCTGCTCCTGGCTGAGGGAACATTTTAGGGTTGATGGTTAAGGTGTGACTCACAGATTTCAAGCAGTCATTCACTGCGCAGGACCTACAGCTGACTAAATGCGGCAATTTAATATGTGCATATCTTTCATGCGTGCATATATTTAATGAACAAACCGAGGGTGACAGGAGGGAGGAACAATTCCTGCAAGTAACTCTGAGAAGAACCAAGATTCAAAAAGGCAAGTAGATTCGAACCAAGATTCACAAAAGTGAAAAGT
>JBBIGA010000146.1:14087130-14119090 GCA_037576975.1 Alestes dentex
CCTGCAAGTAACTCTGAGAAGAACCAAGATTCAAAAAGGCAAGTAGATTCGAACCAAGATTCACAAAAGTGAAAAGTACAAATATAAGATTAAACAAGTCCTAAGCCACAGGGTAACATCCTGCATAAGTAATAATTTCCTTGTGTGGATTTTTTCTGCCTTCTCCAGAGGACAAAATATTGGTCAGGAAGGAAAGTCATCAGACTACCATCTGCTTTTTGTGTTCAAAATGTGGGTTAAAAATGACTTGGAGGTGATGCCCAAGACACATTACAGGGTGTGCAATTCAATATGCCAAGTCAGTGTTAGCTCACAGCTAGAAGTGGTACACACTTTACATATTTTACTGCATGTTAAATATCCATTCATTCACCCATAATCTGAATCTGCTTATGCTTAACCAGGGTCTTGGGGGTGCTGGAGTCTAACCCAGTAGTCTTAGGACAAAAGGCAGAGAAATATCCTGGACAGGTCGCCGGTCCATCACAACACGGACAGACAAACACAGTCACACCTAAGGCCAATTTCACATTTTTCACCGTTTTCCTGATGTACATTTCTTTGGACTATGGTAGGAAACCAGAGCACCTGATTTAAACACACACAGTCATTGAGAGAGCATGTCAACCCTCGGCCACCCTGGCCGGGAATCAAACTGGGGACCTTCTTGCTGTGATAGCTTAAAAATGGGTATTTGAAATTTCAGTAAAGATTTAAGTTTCAATTCTGTCTCTGAGTACTATGTGAGGAGTCCTCCTGGGTGTTAGCCTAATCTAAAATAAAACAATATATAACATTTATATAGCAGTTAAAGAAAGTATAGAATAAAGACATTGATTTAGAGCTTGTAAAAGATATTAAAGTAACATTTCTTCCTTCTTAAATTGTAATTGTACAGTGATTATTTTACCTTCATGCTTGTCTGAATATCATCTGGGGAGCCTATCAGTCTGTTAGCTTCTCTACTGATGAGGTGTAACGATAATAGAATATAAAACAGACATTGAAGTAACCGTGTAAAAAATGCTGACAACTCAGTAGAAGGCAGCCATGTCCAAATCCTGTTGTGAGTAACTACATTAGAAAGTAACTTTTAATGCCATATTTTATAAAAAAGCTATGGTCGTATTTACTTTAAAAATTTAAATTTAAATTTGTATCACTACTACGGGGCATCGGAAACCTCACTCCTCCCCCCACCTCCCATCTCCCGTGACACCAAGAGCAACCTGTGCAACCTGTCCCAGCAAGCTGAACACACCCGAAACAAAAATGCTTTTTTGAAAAGCGGCTCATTTGAAAATGTTGTCTCAAAACTGTTATGCCGTTCCTTGCCAATATGAAAACTGTAGTAATTACAAAAAATGAACAGAAGCTCGCTGTTATCGCCAAACGTGATAAATATTCGCTAACATTTGGTAAAATGGCCCCCTCCTACGTGATGTTCTAGGACACATGGGAGGCTGTCGTTAAAATTACACAAAACATTTTAGAATAAACAGCATAAAATGCTGCCGCTGGTCTAAAATATCTTTTGTCACATGACCTAAGATTTGTAAAGAAGTTAAAAGGTCTGATGCAGGTCACATCTGCAGAAAATGACATCTACCTCTCCAGGGAAAGACACTTACCATCTGAGGCATGTTGCCTGGATTAAATCCAGGATTGGACAAACTATCAAGTCCAATTCCAGGCATTCCAGGAGCTCCAACAGGAGCTCCCCAGCCACCTGCATATGCATAAAAATAAATAAACAATGGTTAGAGCACCACAGTTCAAGATTCCTTGCCTTACGTATAAGAAAAAAATGAAAACAGACCCAGGCAGCATAACGATTGTTTGTAAAGACATGTGGAATTTCCAAATATGTGAAGTAAATTTTTCTTGATTCGTTCATTATAAAAACATTCACACAACATAAAGAACAGTTGTGTGTTCAAATGGTGTAAAAACTATTTAAAAAAATAAAATGAATGGTTTTGATATGACAGTGATAATATCTAATGTTGCAAATTCGATATCAGATTAAACAATGTTCAGTTAGTTAATATGTCTGCGGCTCTGTGTGATATTTTTTAAGAAGACAGAGAAAAGTACGGTTTAACATGTTCCTGAATGTAAACGTGTTTCCATATAAATTTTCCATATCAAACTTACTATTCACTAGCTGTGAGTATCAGCTGTAAAAATGATCAGTACTCAAACTCTCAATAAAGAAGTAATAAATTAAATTATACAAACAATGCAATGTGATTATACCTTTTAACTGCTTTCTAAGAAACAATAAGATTAATTAATTTATAACCATTTCTTCTTTCAAAGTAAGGACAAACCTTGAACAACAGCTTTATCAATTAGTAAAAAAAAAAAAAAAAAAAACCAAAAAAACCTCTTACTGTTTTTGTCTGCCATCACCGCTACAGTGACAGTGACAATGGCTACCACTCTATTTATACACCAGCCGAAAAATGGAAAAATCCTAATTTGTTCTTGGAAACGTACCCATAACCTGAGGGGTTAACCGCAACCACATACGAAAAACAAACAAAGCATTTAACTCCACTGGACTGTGGTGGTGTCCTCATTCTCATATCAGAAAACAGAAGGATTTTTTTAAAGGTGTAAAAGGACGCAGGTGTAGCATTTAAACTGAAAAAAAAAAAAAAAAACATCGCAAAGACCAAATATACAACAAAGAACACATATTTCATCAAGTGATAACAGATGAAGAGATACAAATATTTACATCATCAATTGTGGTATTAATTATGGTACAGCATAATAATTATGGTATTATGGTATGCTTTCTATGAATAAAACTTTAATGCTGCCACAGGACATGGACTTGTTACACAGGCTGAACACAGACACACCCACACTGGGAAACACTGACGCACCAGGCAACAATCTTAATTCTCTTTCCAGGAACAGCTGTTTTGAGACACACAACAGCTTAATATAACCCATATGATCGGCACACAAATTTACATTAAGAGTACACAAGGCTATTCAGCTGTGGACCTCACGGCAGTAATAAGAGAGAAGATCTGTGAGCCGGCCATGCACTGGCCTAACAAGCTGTCACAGTCAGACACTGGAACAGGAGTTCACATTCATGCCGTGTTGTTGTCAATAGCACTGCCTGGGAATTCCATGTCGGGGTACCATGGCTACCGGAACACACACAACATCACTGCAAAAATGACATACCTGTAGGAAGAGAAGGGAAGGCACCAGGCTGGCCGGGGAAGGCCCCAGGCTGTGGAGGATAGCTTCCAGGCTGTGGAGGATAAGCACCCGGTTGGGGAGGATACCCGCCCGCCTGAGGTGGGTACCCACCGGCCTGAGGAGGATAGCCCCCTGCTGAAGGAGGGTAAGTTCCTGGCTGAGGAGGGTAGCCCCCAGGCTGGGGAGGATAACCACCAGGCTGGGGAGGATAACCACCAGACTGGGGAGGATAGCCAGGATAGCTCATTGTTTACTCTGCAATCAAACAGAGTGAAATTTGTTAGGCCTACATGACATCTGACATATTATACTCACACATATGTTGGAATACAGTATTGTCCAGCCTCATGTTTGTTCTGCAAATTCATTTTTAAGCTATTTGTCAGGCCAGTAAGCATTTAGTTGTCCAAACAATGACATTACAACTACTCTGTGTACGTCAGTGTGTTGGTTTAACCACATTCAGCCATGGCAAGAGCTGGAGTGCACCAAAAAGTCAAAAAACAAACCTTTAACTGTATTCTAAATACAATCGCCTAAGCAAGATATTCATTCCTTTTATAAACAAGGCTGATGTTTTACTAGATGTTTTACTATTCATATATTTTTCTGTTGTATTTATTCAAATGTTATACAGTGTTTTACAAAAAACAAAAACAAAACAAAACACTTATTGCCAAGATAACTTTTTAAAAACATTTTAAAAGATTTTTTAATAATATTTTTGGGAATAATGTACTGATATATTAACATATCTATGATAACATATTTACATGCATACATACTGTCATATAAATATTTGTTCAAATAATGTTAGTATGTTATAGTGAGATAAAATTATGAACATATACAAATGCAAAGTAAATGTATAGAAAAAAGGTCCAGCTTCAAAAGTGACATCTTATCACCGATCTTTGGTTTGACTTCCTGTGTGCTCATTGCACATTTTCTCTCTGAAATGAAGCCAGTTATCTACAAAAATAGAAAATACCAAGTCACAGGGAATAGAGAACAGCTGTAATTCATGTACTCTTGGATTTCCATGCATTTGATGGATGCTTTCCATTTAACCCCAATTATTACATCTATTACACCAATTATTTTATCAGAGATCCATGCTTTTTTACCTAAACAACGTTCCAATTAGTCATGTGAGATCGCACTGCTTGTCTGGTATTTTGACGTATTTGTCTTACAAGTCTACAGCTCATTACACCAAGGTCCATCTTCACAAAACTTGGCAAATGTCTTCGCTGAAGGCGCTTCATCACGGATCATGACAAATGGCAGCCTTTTAAGAGATCTTTTGTCTGTGATAAGACCCTATGCTTGCACATATGGCCTCACTGAGCTGAATCAGTGAACGGGCGTGTGCGTATGCAGCATGTGTCACCACATACTATATGCAGTATGTGTCACCATTTTATTTCAAATATGAACAGCAGTATAAGTTCAGAAGCTTCTAGGCTTCTCTTCCCTTTTACGTGTGATTCTACTGGTAACAGGAACAAAAACGTGGTAGGAACAAAACGCTCAGAGAGTAGAGGCTGGGGACCTCTAGAGCCAATCATTCAGAGCATTATGTCATACTTCTTTTGCAAAGTATCTTCCCTTTGAGCAAACCTCCAGCCCCATTACACAACAGTGAAATGGCCTCTGTCAAATGGGAAGCGTTTTAATACAGAACAAGGATAAGAACACCCTCCCACACGCTGGTCCAACTCGTCTCAATAGGCTCTACATACCTGCTCCATCAGGATTAGACCACAAAGGCATGTGCAGTCACCTGGTCTCTATTCTAAACTGCCGAAAGGCTACAACACTTGACTCGCCAGTCATCTAGCACCATTGCTTCAAATCTAAGCAAAAATTGATACACTGGAACCTGACTTAAAACTCTGCACATGAATTTAAGAGAACCATCAACAGCTTCTCATCATGTGAGAACTGCGCTTATTGATGTTTCTGTTTACCAGTCAAAACAAAATCAGCCCCAAATTAGAAAAAATGTAGTTCAGACAGTATGGAAAATGCATTAAAAGATTTATTCTTAAATGTACTTTGACTTTTATTCTATTCATTATTTTTATGTACTTTTTTTATTTACATTTCATGTTTTGTATGGTCAGCTTCATTTCTTTTGTTAATATTCACCCATTCTTGCATTTCAGGCCTTCCAAAAAAACACATTCTCAAAAAAAGGTTGGGACAGGGCAATTTCGGGCTAGTAATGAGGTCATAAAACAAATTATGATGTGATTTCAAACTGGTGACTGTAGTCATGATCTGGTACAAAAGCAGCATCCTTGATGGCAGAAGATCTCCAGTTTGTCAACAAATGTTCCTCAAAGAAAGATTGGAAGGGACTTTCATATCTCTCCCTCAACAGTGCATAATATCATTAAATGACTCAAGGGATCTGAAGGAAATTCAGTGCATAAAGGGCAAAGGCACAAGAAGAAGTTACATTTACAAATGCTACTTCAAACTTTACTGTGCAAAAAAGGTGCCTTAAGCTGAAGCCTTGTGTCCAGAAGCAGCGTCAACTTCTCTAGGCTTGAAGGCAAGTAGGTGGACCATCACCCAGTAAAATTTGTGTATTTTGGTCAATCAGTATTCCAGAGCCTTTTTGGGAAGACATCATGTGCTCCAGGACAAAAAGGACCATTCACACTTATTACCAACAGGTAAAAAAGCCAGAGTCTGTTATGGTGTGGGATGTGTCAGTTCCCTTGGCAAAGGTCATTTATGCTTGAAATGGCAACATTACTGCAGAACAGTACACTGAGATTTTAGAGCTACACATATCGCCTTCAGGATGACATCTTTTCTAGGGACATCCATGCACTGTTCAACAAGACAATCCAAAACCACATACAGCATCCATTACAAGGGCATGGCTGTGGATGAAGAGTGTTTGCTAGACTGGCCTGCCTGCCTGCAGTCCTGACCTCTCCCCAAGAGAGAATGTACGGAGAATTTTGAAATGAAAAATGTGACAACGACAACATTGTCTTGCTGTCTACCTAATTATTTTACTTGTTTTATTGCTATTTTTTTACATTTACTATTCAAAGTCGAGGGAGCTCTGGATCCAAAATTCTCATTACTGCAAATGATGTTCCATTGCTATATGTATATGACAATAAACTTGAAACGTAAACATGTTTAGTGGAAGAATGGGACAAAATAACACCTGAAACACTTCATATCTTGAATCCCCAGTGCCAACAGGCCTTTTAAGTGTTGTGAGACGGAATGGTGACATTACAAAGTGGTAAACGTTATACCATCCCTACTTTTTTTTTTTATGTGTTGCAGGCCTGAAATGCAGAACTGCATGTACATTAACAAATGAAAACACTGACCAAACAAAACATTAAATATATTGGGTTCATTCTGTCTACAATGAAATAAAAGTCAAAGTAAATCTGAGAATAGCTGTGTTTTTCATTTGAAATTTCAGTTCCATCCCAACTTTTTCTGATTTGGGATAACATATTGGGGGTACATGTAGCATTGCTATGTAGTAACATTAGAACAAAGTTTAGCATAGAAATAATGCTTGTTTAGTAGAGACCACATTGTGAATACAGTAGTCTATTAAACGATTCACATGGTGTTACGTTTCATAAGAATACTATACTGCATGGGGAAATACTTGTCATGTGCAACATGACAACATGCCATTTTTGGTTCTGTTTTATTTTAAACAAGCTCTTAACCAGAACAACTTAAGTGCCTCAGAAAATAGCCTAGATGAAGCATGTACTATGATAGCTGCTGTCTGGTTTGCATTTTGTGGCCCTAGAGACCAGAACTCATGTATTTGAATAGAGCAGCACATCTAAACTGTATTCTTATCAATGGATCCCTCCTATCACTGAACAAGTATGAATATTGCTTGCTGACAGCACCTGCACTGCCATAAACTTATACTGCTCAGCAGTGAGCAAACATTACGACCAGTTGAGTGGGTGAACTGTGTGCATGCAAAGAACAAAGCCATCACAGCTGAACCCTAGAGTTCCAAAAGCTGTTTTTTAAGCCATTTACTTGTACTCCTTTGCAGCTATCATCTGGAAACGTGCTATAACAGACTAAAAGATTTCATACTACCCTGTAACACTTTTACAATAACATGCTCACTTTCATATAATACTGCTGCAGCACTACTTTAGAGTATTCTATATGTAGTATCCCATTTGTAAACTACAGAAATTCAATTTATAATTCATTATACATTTCTGTAGTGTAACTGTGGTACAGCTTGAGATCATTTCTAACATATGATACGATACGATAAGGTACAATGACCTTTTAGTAGTTCCACAGGCAGGAAAATTTGCATTGTTACAACAGCACAGTGGACAGAACAAAAGAAGTAAGCAGAAGCAGAATTACAAATAGAAGAACTGTACACTTACAAAAAATAATGTATATGTGTGTGTGTGTGTGTGTGTGTGTGTGTGTGTGTGTATGTGTGTGTCTATACACTTACACTATATGGACAAAAGTATTGGGACAAACCTTTGGGCTCGGCCCCTTAAATTCATGCTTCTACATACCAAGAACATTTTGGACAATACCAAGACATGGTTGGGTGAGTTCGGTGTGGAAGAACTTGACTGGCCTGCACAGAGCCCTGACCCCAACCCCATTCAGCAGATGAACTGGAATTGCAAGCCAGGCCTTCTTGTCCAACATCAGTGGCTGACTTCTCAAATGCTCTACAGAAATGAATGGGCACAAATTCCCCATAGAAAAGCCTTCTAAGAATAGTGGAAGTTGTTATAGCTGCAGAGGGGGGACCAGCTCTATATTAGTCTATTTATTTGAATGCAAGTCCTTGTTGGTGTAATGGTCAGGCGTCCCAATACTTTTGTCCATATAGTGTATGTATGTCCACATTGGAAGGAGTTCTAGTAAGTGTTAAACTGTAATAGCTAGGTACACAAGGCCACATGGGTGTGACAGTAGGCCATAGGAGACCAGAGATTATCCATAAGACACCCTGCTATAGTCTGAAGTGTGGATCAGCCCCTCAACCACCACATTAACTGAAGGAGGCCCTGACAGAACCGACACCGCCCAGCATTACGTGGGCAGCAAAGGTAACACGACCATAGGCCTCAGCTGTTCTACAGGACAGGGACAGATGTGTGGACAGCTAACTGCAGCTGTAAACCGAGCGATTGTGGCCCAATTATTGCCTCAGTGATCCAGGTAAACTTCATGAAACTGTCTAACCTCATGACGACCCCGCCTACAGCTTCCTCGTAAAAAAACAACCCAAAACAGTTCAACACAACAGAGCTGGAAAAAACACAGCTAACAACGTTCTGAAAAAGACCACCTACTAACCGCTAGCAGGGGAGGAGCTGTCAGGAAGGTAAAAGCTTCAGAACAGGGTCAGTTTGGTACTTACACGGCCGGACCAGGTGAACAGAGAGAGTTTCAGCACACACAGACAGAAACGCAGCCTTAGGAAACACACGCAACGTCACTCACGAGGGGGCGGGCCTTCCAAAGACACTGAGGCTGCGCTCAAGTAACGCAGCCACTGCGCATATTCACCCGTACAAAGTGCGTGATTTTTCTGGCGTGCCGTTTTGACTCTTTAAATACAGGTTTCAGAAATTAATTAAAAACAGGGCTCTGTTAAAATATTAATAAAAATAGGACAGGAGGGAGTAAGCTTTATACACAAGAAATCTAAGTGCTGTAAGATGTTTAATCTTTCTTTATTAGAGAAGTTTTTTGTGTGTTTGTGACTTTTTTGTTTATTTCTCCAAAACTGTCCTATTTATCAGTCTATAGGAGCTCTAGGAGTGAAAAGCCTCTGCCTGATCTTACAGTTCCATCATCTCCTCCAGTGAAAGAGCTAACTTCCCGCTTCTGTAAGGCTTAGAGACATGGGTGGAAGTGGAAAATGGACAGGAATTACAAGCATGGAAGGAGTGAATGGAAGTGCACCCAGCAGCAGTAGTGTGTTTAAACAAAGCAGGTTCTGTGCGCTGAGTGAGGACTCTGGGTGTGAATGGAAAAGCTTTATATATGTCACAGCAAATACAGCAAAGAATGCTTTGTTCAGCAAGAGTGTAAATAAACTTAATGTAATATGTGTAAAAATAATAGTGATAAAAATCGATGCAGGGAATTATGACCATATTTATCTTTGTCCTGCGAAACTGCATCACAATGTACTACAAAGGGCTTTTCTGAACTGAATCAGTTTCATAGTATAAAGCGTTTTATTAGTCTTCATTTGATTTATAGCAATACAGTAAGTGAATGTTTTAATGCAGTTATGCAATAGAATACAGTGGTAAAAACATTTGTTTCATGAACATTTCTGAAATGTATTATGCCCAGTATTATACATAACTGATGTAGAAGGGTGTTGATAACAAAGGATTGACTTCAACAAGAGCCCCTTAAAGCAGGTAGGTGAATAGCAGTTATTTATTAACCTCACTGAAGGAAAAGGGGTCATGACATGTTGAGAAATAGTAAGGTGGGTCACATTTTATGAGCCAACCTTTAGAGCTTCTCTGACGCAGAGATTATGCATAATTCAGTGCCAACCTAATCCATACAGCAGCCCAGTCCCAAACCCCTTCTGAACTGGCATGTGACTCAAGAACAGGACTTCTAGATAAGGGTCCATGTTAATGCTTTCAAAGTTCCTTCATTGGGAAAGGGTCATAAGTACAGACCACACCTAAAAAGCAGCTCACTTGAGAAGGTTTGCTGATGGTCTTTCTTCAAGGCCTTAAAATAAATGGAACAAATGTGTATAAGTGTGAAAGTGCATGATTCAAAATGGTCTAAAATTACATAGCTCCATTTGGTAAATAACTTCAGATGGGACTAGAAGTTTACATTTGGCCATGCTGATGTCCGAGAAATATTCAAAATAATTTAACACAACAGAGGGTGCTGTTCAGCATTATAGGCACCCTTGAAAAGGGTGAGTGAAAAGCCTATGGTAACATTGTCTTTGTAATGATCTTGAGAAATATTGTAACCTTCCACAGTGAGACAAAATAAAAAAATTAATAAATACATTCATTCAAAGCACACCTTTTAAAGCACATCTAATGATGCTAAGTGATCTGAAATTGTTAAGTGGTTTTTCAGAACTTCCTGTCTCACTGGTGTATAAAAATGAGGCCATCCACAGGTCAAACACCAACCACTTTGTCATTCATCGACACTGGGTAGATGTTTGTTAACCTTCATAAATCAGGCAACGGATGTTAAGTGGTTTCAATTTCAATATAAAATAGTTTCCATGCAAACAAAGCACAGTTTTTTTTTGGCCACAAACACCAGAAGTGGTTTTGGTGTTAAAAAAGCACGAAGCAACATTGTTTTATTATGTTTTGTGAAAGATCTGTGATGTTGTGTGGGTGTTTTAATTTGTAAAATGACATCAGGTTAAAAATTTGCCATTCTTTGCCAGGAGGCAAGGTTAGGGTCATGGTTGGATCTTCCAACCATGAAGATCCAACCATGACCCTAACCTTGGGAAAATAGCCCAAAGCAGATCTCCAAATCAACACTAAATAAAATGCTTGTCCCCAGGCCTATACCTGTAGGCTAAGCTTTTTATGTGGTGTCCCACCTCATATGTATCTTCTGTACAACCTCTCTGTGCTAGTATGAAATATACTTTCTGTACTTTCTGGCGTTTGTCGTTTCGGGTTCTCACAGCCTCAGTGCTACAGAGGAAACGTGGTTTGCAACTTCCTGTGTCAAAAGCCAATAAAGTTCCCACTGAATGTCATCATCAAAACCGTCTATCTTCATTTGTTCAGTTTTTAAAATGTTATAGATATATATGACGAGATTTTTTTTACACTTTCTCAGACTGTCATGATAAACAGACCAATAGAAATGGCCTCACACATTTTTGCTTCTATTTTAAAGTCACTTTTCAGAGACACAAGGTTTTGTTTCACCGGCATCAACTGAAGAGCAAATTTCCAAAACTCACTCAGTCCATTTTTTGTGATTTTTTTAGGTGGCATATTTTTACATTACCTCTTTATGTGCAATAGTGTAACAGATCAAAACGCGCTCAGTCCTTGCATAATACACGGTACAAGATCAGGTGAATTTCCAAAACTCAGTCAGTCCACTCACACATTCACGAGTGCTATTTACTTACCTAGGTCTCCCAGGCGGTAGATCATAAACAAAGATGGCGGATGCTGTGTCATGTAGTAGGATATACATATTAAACTTGTACATGATTTTGGGACATTGAATATCGATTTACTTAAAAATGTCATTATATTTTTTAAACAAATTTGCCCATACTAAAATGTGCAGGAGTTTAGAAACAGGCATTGAAAAATAACTAAAAGTAACACGTAACTGTAAAATTTTGATTAAAAAAATTATTTCCTGTAAGAATTGCTTTCCAAGAGGTAAAACAAGTAAAACTCGATTTTCCGGAAACAAAAGCTTTTGGACTGAGTGAGTTTTGCAAATTCGCTCTTCAGTTGGGATATTTGTGTTTACTGTAGATTTGAAACATTTGAATTCATAACATTTGCCTTCATTTAAAAGGTTTAAGTTCAGAGGAATAAATGCTACATTATAGCACATTTTGAATACACTCAAATATTAGAGAGAAGAAACACCTAACAGCTTACCCAAGCTAAGGGTTTATTCTTACTGCTTACCCTAGGTATGTTATGACTGTCTGAAGTCTATGGTTTACTGTATACACATTTCTCAAAACTGAGTTTGATACACACCCAGAACTGCACTGCCACAAACCAGTCTGCTGAATTTCCAAGGAAACCAATTTTGCTGAGATACTCAGATGATGACTGGTAAAGTGCCAACTAACACCACTAACAGGAAAATGTATAACATAGTTTGGATGTTATGTGCGTTTAGATGCAGTAGGCGTAGATTACAAGTTAAATCTGTATGCATTATTTACACACAATTCATTATTTAACATTTCATTTCAGTCAGAATGGAGAAAAATAAAAGCCATGTTGAGGTTTGTTTTTTATTATACATGAGTTATTTGACCCTTTTCAGGCAGTTTGTCAGCACAGGATATAGTATCTCAGACTTAAAAGTGAGTGTTTCTATTTTCATCATATGTGAATGGATGTCCCAGGACTGAGCAAAATAGCATCTTGTTTCTGGAGTTACAACAGAAACATGACGAAGTGCCCTAGACTCTTAGCATTTTACAGAAACAAATTACAGAAAAGTTTTGAGTTAAAGCCAAATGACAATCATACACCCCCAGCTGCTCCACCCCACTCATTTTCATTCATCAGTGGTTTGACAACAGGCCTTCTTTTGGCAAGCCTTCTCAACAGTTGTTGGCAAAGAGGTAGCGTCTAATTCCCTCCACGGGGCAAGAGGGCACTTCCCCCCTCGGTTAAATTTCTACTTCTCTCTCTTTCTCTTTCTCTTACTCCAAATCTCTGTATCCATTCTGCGGTTTATTAAAACGGAAATATAGAATCAGGCTCCGTTCCGTGCAAGGACAGTGCTGTGCAGCCCTATGCAAACAACTTTATGCAAACATATATTTGTCTCTGACATGCCAAACCAGCAGTGGTGTTGTTATTTGGCCTTTCAGATGCCATTGAATGGTTAAATTCAATGGCATCTGATTTATATTAAACCTCCCGCTAGACCAATTTTAGATGACCTCCCCCTTAGTGTTTTGGTCACAAACCCCTCCCCACAGTTTACCCCTGACAAAACGACTGTATTTTTACTATTCCCTACACTTTTGCCCCCCTAGCTTAATTTAAGCAGTTGTGCCCCTAAAGGTCTCTGCACAACTCTGAGAAAAAGATTTTCCCTTTGCCATTTTTAATGGTCCTTCAGGCACTTCACCTTGGAGCCAGGCCTGATCTAACTGTAGTTTTGGAGACTTTGTGACCCAAACTAAAACTGTGCTGAGACCTTTTGAGGGGCCTCAAAAGGGAAGTGGGTGGGGGAGGTTTGGGAGGACAGTTCTAAAGAAATTTTGTCAACAGTGGTATGGAAACATTTTGTCAAAAGGGATTTGAAAAAATGCATTGAAATGGGGAAGGGGTTTTTGAAAAAATTTGTCCACTGAGGGGAATATAGCATATGCCTGCTACAAACTATTTTTAAAATATCCATTCTCCCCACGGTGTGTCTCTGTATTGTCCTAATACTGGAGGTGGGTATTTGCAGAATGCTGTGTTTTAGTATCCAATGCTTCATTTTTTCAGTTAATCAACTTTTGTCTCAATTAATCTATTTCCATATGTTCCTGAATGACCCGGGGTGTTTAGCCTGTGTATCAGCTTATATTTACACACCAGTGAACCAGGAAATCAACGATGAAGCTAACTTAGAAGCTAACATAGGGAAGGTAATTTAATTATATCAAAATTTTATTCATAGTAAAAAATTCAGTACTTGAACCCTGCACTGACATAACTGCTATAAACTTATGCTGTCAGGAGTTGTCATGAGAGATTATGTTCCTCAGTACAACAATGCCATGTTACCATTACTGTCGTAATAAAATAATATTTCATTTTTAAACTGTGACTTTAAATATGACATTGTTAGACTTTTTCTGTAATCACTTATAACAGTGTATAACATCTGCAATCAAATGTTTGTGATATGGTTGTACCAATGTTATATTGCAGGGCTCAAGGGATGCCAAAAAATGAGGTGCATTTCTGTTTTTAAATGTTTCTCAATTGAACAGAAAACATAGATTTTCTCATGTGGTCATATTTTCAGTGCAATACCAAGCTGGTAAACAAAAAGGTTTTTCCTTAACTCACTTTTACCAGGCATGCCAGTATATCCCGATAGGTTCAGTGGTGTTGCAAGGTCTTGCTTGTGCTATTTGTCTTCCAGACATTTCTGTATCTGTAGTTAATGTTCCAAGTTCTGTTCTCTTCCAGGCTCTGTGTTCTACATAATCTACCAATTTCAAATTTGAAAATGGCCTGAAATTGTCAAACTGTTTATTAGCAATGTTATTCTTTTGGTGTCTGATGTTGCAGAACTAATGCACATAATGATTCTTATTTATGCTTTTTTAATTTGGCCCCCCTCTGTCTGCACTGAACTGACAGCAGCTAATACATAATGCAAAGACCCAAACACTATAAACACCAGTGTTATAGCATTTTCCACTTAGATGATGCTTTTCTGTTTTCTTTGTGCTTATGCTTAAACAGATGCGGTGGATAACACAAATTGTCATGTTTTAGACAAATAAGGCAGCACAAAACAATATACACTACAATAAAATGCTCTTTGGATTTGCATAATGTGCTAAGCAGAAATGATCAAACTACTGGACCGTGATGATATTAGCTTGGGGCATTAGAGAGTCAAAAAAAAATTACAACAGTGTGCATATGAGCACAACACCTGAACAGCATTTTCACTGCTGTGTTTGAACAAGTGCAGGGGAATGTTTGTTTTCAGGGGAATGAGTTTGACACACTTTGGGGTTGACTTTACGATGACTTTGGGGTGACAGGAGAATGTGTGGTGCTTTGTGTGTTAGTTACATCCCTTTATGTGTGTGTGTATACATGCAAGTGGTAATAGGCTTGACAACAGGCATGTTGTGGGACATTAAAAGATAATGCATATTAACATACTAGCACATATTCTCTTGTAATGTCAGTCCCAAACATTGAATATACCGGTTATATGTAAAATTTCAATCACAAAGCAATGCACTGTCAAATGTAATAATGAATATCTTAAAAAAAAAACCCACTGTATACCACAGCGCCAGCAGTAAATGTCTACCTTCACAACCATAAGGCCACTGCATTAATGATATTGAGATGCTTTTTTCGATTCAGGAATGAACTGAATGCTAACTGCATTATAGCACATGTCAACTGATGCACATTATTTAATATAAAACACTTTTTAAACTCCTTTTTTTTAAGTAATGAAAGTGACTGAGTTCATTAAAATTTTATTTCACAGTGATGATCGAAAGGCACATAGGACATAAAAATAACAACTAACCAACCAGAGGCTTGTGAAAGGTGTCACGGCTTGGTTGCAGTAGGTTCAGCCTTCTCTGCATGATTTCGTAGTTCAACTGATGTAAGACTTAAATTACTAATTTTGCATAACCAGAGTAAAGCTTTTACGGACATGCTTCATGGAAATCAAAATTCATTTGATTTCTCTGTTTGTATAATCACACGGGACCCTACAGACAATGAGGGATATCTATTAGAGTTTCCTGGAGAATGGTGAAGTAAGTATACTCCAAAGGTGACCTGTGAACAAATGATTAGACAAAAAGTGATTATTTATCCCTCAGTCAATGAATGGGCAAAAAATATAAACAAAGAAGGAAAACAACAAACTGAAATGAATTGACCTGAGCCTATTTCTAAGAACAATACTATTTACTGTCTTAAACGAATATATGTCTACAGTCTGATAAACCGTCAGTGAGTAACAAACCACAGCTATTATCCCAACGATTCCAATTTACAGCAAACCAGCTTTGCAGTGCACTTACAGAACAAGCAGTATAATTTGTTACCTACTGAAGATCGTATACTTATAATTTTAAGTTAATGATTTAAAAAGGCCCATGAGCAAGAACAGACTTCCATTCTTCATTTTCATAACTACATACATTACATAGGTTTAGGATTAACAATTGATTGTGGGGATTAAATAAACCTATTGCATTTCATTTACCTTCCCACTTCTGCATTCAGACAGAGACTTGAGAGGCTCCTGGGTCCTAGTGCCAGAACTCTGATCTATTCCAATCATCTGGCAACGATCACATCTGCCCGTCACCTTTACCAAGTACAGGAAGGAGCAGCATCCAATTAGTGGGTCCACTTAAATGTGTGATTTACCTCTGATCCTCAGCATCACTTCATTTGACGTGCTTGTTTTGTTTGCGCTCACTTATGTCTAAGGATTTTTGAAACAATACGTATGATTTAACCCAACCTGAAACAGTGCGCTTCCTATTTTCACATCAGACCAGTTCTCCTCCTCAAAAGGCTCTAGGCCTGAGACAATCAGGTTGGCCCGGAAACGGTGAATTAGTTGTAGCATGTCGAAAGATACGCCATTATGTGCACTATCCTGTCTGTGGCAAGCCAAATTAAAAAGAACCACAGAAGATCCAGCTTTCAGATTGTGTAAAAGTGACTATAAAATTATTACTGTAAAATATTAGTGCATAAACCCATTCTGGCATACAACATAATTTGTGTTAACAGTATATAGCGGTCATTACTTGTTGACAACATGATCCAGCAGAAGGGCCACACTGGCTCTGTTAATCAGCAAAAACTGGGCCTCATTCACCAGAGAGAGGGCTGGGGCGTAGACTCCTGTGGGATATGCATCATGTGATACCACTCAGACTTCTTTCTTTTTCTGTATCATTTTCACAAAAAGCGATCATACTGAAAAATCAAAGAGACATTAAACTTAAGAAACAGATCTGATTCAGATTGTAGGAAGAAATGATGGGCTGTACCTTTTTCTTGGCCTATTTTCATATCCCGGGAGAATTCGGGGCTCTGTCTAATGAGACAGCAAGGTTTTCCTAAAAACTTAGAAAGCCAAACTGACACTCTCTCCCCACAGTCAACTGCTTCAACCCTAAAAAAAAAAAAAAAAAGGGAAAAAACCCATTGATTATTTTATTTTGGATCTCAGTAGCAGCCTTGACTGAAAAGTTTAAAGGCCCAGTGAAACACTGAGGAAGTCTCAGGTTTGATTATGCTGAGACAGAGCAGGATATCTGCTCATTTTTGTGTTTGCAGCCATGAGACCATGATACCCGTCAAGTGCAGTCTCAGTGTGAAACATTTAAATCAAGTCTTAAATGAATCAAACTAATCACAAGGTATGTCAATGAATATAAGTTTTATGAGTGTGTCAAATAGAAATATCCGTCAGTAAAATGAAGAAGAATAAATCTCAAAAAAAACAAAACTCAAAAGCAATTCCTGTAAAATGTGTTTTTCTGCTCACCTGTCACCACAGACCTTGCTTTGACATTTTCGTAGAGCAGGATTTTTTTCACTGGCCTCCAGGGGAATAGAGATGGGATCCATACCTGAAACATTATGGGGTACCCGATATTATTATTGTGTTGGATTTATCCGTGGTTAAAACTAAAACACATGGCAAGTTTGTCACAAAGAAAACCTCATGGTTACGCACACACTATTTTAATTTCTAGGAAATATTTTCATGTATTTAATTCCACTTTCCCCCAAATATTGTACAGCCAGGTTCCAATAATATGATCCATGCCAATACTAGTAAGAAATCCTCCTCGTTATTGATTAAAAAATGTGGCGACACTGAAAATAGCAGCTCTAACTGTAATTTTCCGGCAAGCACTGATGTGTGAAAAACGTGTCTAGTCTTGACAAGTCTCAGGCGGCATAAGCTGTGTAATTGTATCTAGGTTTAGTACAGATTCGCTGTAGAAATGAGCAGAGCTAAATTTAGATTGGTTGCACATGTCATGCATAAAGGGAAAAAGCCGTAAATCCCACCTGATTGTGACTGTGGTTATTTGATTTGCTAAAAGAAAATGACAAGTTTGTTTTTGGCTCTGACTCATTTGAAATGGTTGATTCTACAACAACAGCTAATGGCTTTCTGTAGGTGATAATATAGCCTGGAAATCGAGGCTAAGATGTTTCTGACCAGAGACTTGAAGCCGCAAGGTGTTGGAGGCGAGACAGATGTGTGGACGGATGAGACACAGCTTTGGCTCTCTCTTCTGGCTCAGACACACACCATTCTCATTCACTACCATCCATGCGCGGTCATACAAAAGCCCCTGTGGCCCCAAGAGCCACTCTGTCACCTGTGAACAAAACAGCATAAACTGACAGTGCGTGACTGCAATTAAAAATGATACCGTAAGACATGTATTAATGGTCCTCTTTATTGTAAATATTTTTATTTCAATGTGGCTGTGACCATCAAAACATCTTAAATTGATGTACATGCTGGGCCAGACGCCTTTAAAATTACATGAATATTTCATGACGAATGGACCAATACAATCAGTCCAAAATAATTTGGGAAAAAATGTCTTTGCGCGAATTTACGTAAGAACTTTTTCTCCTATTAAATCATTTTGGAGAAACAATGTTTTGTTATCACAGTGAGAAAATACACAGTGTAAACAGTGTTACATATTTAATGGAAGTATTCTGGCTGAAAACAAAGTAATTCTTACTGTACCTCAAACGCAGCACATGATTTAATGGGATATATAAAGATATTGGTCAAGGTGTGGGCCTTCCCAGTGTTCCCCTCCACCTTTGGAAAAAGCTCAGTTGACAGGGCCTTGCTCACAGGAGAGATATGCAGGGTATTCTCTTCACGTTTCCCATTGGACACTGAGGTCCCCTCATCTGAAGCTGAAGCTTCTGCTGGTGCAGCTGATCTTAACCTGGCCAGTCTCTCTTGGTCCAGCCTTAGTGGTTTCTCCACAAAGCAGTTAACTACAAATTTCAGAAAACTCTGACAATCCTCAAAAGTTGACATGTAGCCAAAGGATATGCGAACTGACCCAGTCGGTCGCCCATTGACCAGGTCAATATTGTCCCCACAGACGTGACCAGCCTCCGAAGAAAAACATAATCACAATACATAATCAGTTCTTTCAGGCATGAACTTTGATCTTGCAAACAATAATATTTATTTTACAAAAATAATACTACAATTGTATTATATAATCAAATAATTTCACAGACCTGTAGATTCTCCTTCACTTCTTGGTTGGTGATGCCAAGCTGGGCTTGACAGGCCCCTGTGTTACAGAAACATCCTGTTCGCATATGAATATTGAATAGACTGGCCATTTTGTCCACCTGAGGAGACAGAAGTGTGCATCTTAAAAATCCCAATGCTGCCTTGTGGAAGTTAACAACTGACAAATATTATAAAACCGTCCAATAAAAGTTCACTGTAGCCTGACAACATGTTGTTCTCCATGGAGGACTTACCTCTGAATATCCCAACACTTGGCCACGGCGGTCCAGCAGGTTGAAGTTGAGGACAGCTCCCTGCACAGCTGCACTCTCAAATTCATTGTCACAGTAGATGCGGGCCACAGGTTGCCCGTTGCTATGGCACAGGCAAGAAAACATCATGTATGTGTAACGAGCCAAACCAAATGTGTGCAGCTGGATGTTCACCATGCCACCTGTGGGAAAAAAAGAAGTACTGTTCATGTGGTTTGTTACAATAAAGAGCAATTCACGTTAGAATGTTTGCAAGATAAAAAGTATATTATATAAATGTGAGTTTATACCAGTGAGTTTCTGCAGGGCATCAAAACCATGATGGAGGGAAATAATATCAAGGAAAGAAATGGTGCCATCTTCAAATCTAATGAATCATGACAGCACAAAACAGGAAAGAAGTTTTCAACCAACTTCTATTCTAATGTTTTCTAAACAGAAAGACATGGGCTTTCCACTGAATAGTACTGTACCTGCTAACTGCATTCGACTTTGGTACAAAATAGTCTTCTCCCACTAGATAAGCTGCTGCTGTTCCTCCACCAAAATAGCCCTTTCTCAACAGCTCTGCTGCCTCGTTCCTTACCAGCAAGGCCCCAAGTCCCGTGGGGAACCCAAACATTTTATAAAAAGAGATGGGCACAAAATCGGCAGGGTGCTGCTTCAGGTCCAGTGGTGAGCAGCCAACAAAACAGGCAGCATCCAGCAGAACGAACCACTGGCCACTGTGCTCACACGCCGGGTAGAGCCGCTGAGACTGAATCCCTCTCACATAGCTCAGCGGATACTTCCTCCCAGAGAAGTTACTCTGGGCAGGGTAACAGAAAAGATGGGGCACTGAGCATTCACGCAACGCACTGACAGTCGCATGATGATTTTTGGCCCTTGCTTCTACTTCCTGAGGTAAGACTGGCACTGTCACAACTCCTTTAGGGCCAGCCACCCCGCGGATGCCCACCACAGAAGTGTGGTTGTCAGTGAGGTAGCAGAAGTGACTTCCTGAGCTTTCACCAGAGGCAGACACCCAGGGGAAAGAGTCAGCCACTAGTTTAAGTGCAGCAGTGCATCCAGCGGTGAAGATTACAGAGTACTCCTCAGGGGTGGCGTTAAAGTGTTCCAGTATCCTACAGGGCAAAATAACCCAGAGTAGAAAAGAAAGAATCCTTAAAAGCACACATCAGGAGAGTCAAACTCAAATCCTGAAGGACCTAAACAGAGTGTACGTCTTTCTCTACACACCTAATTCAACAGGTGTGCTTATTACCACATGCATTAAAACCAACAAAACCTTTAATTGCTATGGCACATCAGCACTGGATACTTTATTCTTTATTGCTATTTTTCAATGTGTTTTTCAGAAGGACATTCTTTGTCTTATTTATTACACAGTTTGCTCTTTTGAAGGTCTCTTGTACTTGATATGATTCATTAAAGAATCCTTGTTGAAACTGATGGAACCACTTAGGCATTCACTTGCCCATCAAGCTCCTACTAAAAGCCATTGCAATCATGCATTCGAAAATAGATTAAAAGACAGATTATTTCCACATTTATAATCAGAATCTTTAGTAATTTTCAACCATTTACAAATAACAGGCCCTTAATGTTTCAGTTTAAGAATTAGCTTCTATCATTCCTTTTTCAGTGCCTTGTGACTCAATACTGCGATACTTAATTTGCTACCTAGAACAGTATTGAATAATATTTAATTTGTTAAGTGGATCTATACTGTACCGCAAAGCAGAAGCAGAAGAAAATTGCAGTAGATTCACAAACTAGATAATGGGAGAGAATATTTCCACAAGCATGTGTGGAAGAGAGTACCTGTATCGAACACTTTCCACCGTGTCGTGTGTCAGCCTGCTGCTGGTATTGTGACTGTGAGGGTTGCCTAAGATAAATTTAGAAACACAAATATCCTGATCATATATGTTTGACCATTTAAATATTCCACAATAAATTACTAACCATGCACAGCTACATTGACATAACAGGCAACTACTCGCAATGACTGACCATACACATTCCTGGATATATCCTCATAAAATGTCTTGATCTGGGAGTCAGGAAACAGCGTTGTCCCAGCATGATCAAGATATGTGATATCTGTGAAAGAGAGAAGAAAAAGATCAATTTTATTGTTCTAGTTGAAAATGAGAGCTGCATTCTTCACTAACTGGGGCAGCTTCACCAACTGGGGCGGCTGGTGGCCTAGTGGTTAGGGAGTTGCCCCTGTGATCAGAAGGTTATGTGTTCGAACCCCATGACTGTTAGTGGCACCACTGACGAACCCTTGAGCGAAGTAGACTAGAATAGGATATCTTTATCGTCGTTGCAATACACAGGAATGTACAGTGCAAAGATATAAGATTTGCAGCTCTGTAGACGCTTATCTCTTGTAATTATAGGTATATAATACAATATATAAAGCACATAACAAATAAAGAGTGATATCAAGTGGAGATCAGTATTTAAGGGGATAAGGTGTTATATCAGGTGTAGAATGAAACCACTGGACCAGAACAGACCAGTGTATAAGGAGGCAGAATAAAAAATGACTAAGAACTAGCGGCATGGATGTGATAATAAATGGACCACACCCTCCCCTGGCTGGTGGCTGCACAATGCAGAGAAAGAATTTCACATTGTTCACACTGTCTGGTGGGTCTACTAATGACTGTAATGGGCCACTTTACTCTATTTTACTTGAATTGCATGCTATGACCGACAGAGGGCGCCTCACACCGCACAAAAAGTCTGAGACTGATCCGTTGATAGCATGTAAACACAGACTGGTCACTTCTGTAGGAAGTTAGCCTGTAGGCTACTTAGTTAGTCTAGGCGAAATGTGTGATTTCCACTTTTATTTTAGGTTCAAAAAGTTACTTTTAGTAATTCAGTAACCCACAAACTTCCTCAGGTCAAGGGGATAACAGGTTTGGTGTTACTTTTGTTGCATATTATTTCACAAGGCAAGACGGAGACGGTCATGTTTACCTTCAGATCAGACTCACCTTTTATCCTTTTAAATTCACACTGTATCAGCTCTTGCTGGTCAGTCCCAAAACCATAATGCGACCAGGTTCTTTTAAAGCTCTCAAACGCCACCAGTTCGTCGAATTCACTCAAATGCGACTCCATTATTTCCAAATGTCAAGCTGGCTCCGCACCTGACATTTTCCTGGCTAAACTTTGCTTTTTGCCTCTGACTTTGATACAACTCAGGTCCCAAGTCCATGCATCAGTACAGAGAATGGGGGTTGTGCTCTGGAAAGTGTGTGAGAAGAAACTCTCTAGAGGAGATGACTCACTATACTTTCGCTGGGAGCCGTCTCTCGTAGCATGTCCGACTGATTTTTACCCTGAAAAATGATTTATTAGGTAAATCAGGCGAGAGGCCCGCACTGTGCTATAATACGCCTGTTCAAAGCTGTTCAGATGGAAGAGCAGTGCTGTGGTCTGTTAAGCAGTCACAAGGGACAAATGTCCTGACACGCCAAATCAAGTTATATAATGCTTCACTGTTCGCTTTATTCACTTGGTGATTTTTTCGGGTTCACTGTTTACAGTCATATGCCCAGAACAGTACATTTTACATGAAGTTAAGTGACAGGTACATGACAGTAAACAGGGCCCAACTCTGAAACGACATATCTACATGATTCATGTAACAAATAAAAGTACACATGGATTATAAGTTATTTTTTTAATGTTTAACAATCTGTAAAACGTTACAGCCAGGGTAAGGTAGAGCCATGCTACAGGATGTCTTAAAGGGCCTACATTTTTAGCTTTATTTTTTGTTCCACAAATGAACCAAAACATTCATAATTCATTTTTACATGACCATTTTCCAGCCTGTCTGAATCCTTTAGAATGCTTCTAGGACTGGTACACTACATGGACAAAAGTATTGGGACACACCTCTGAATGACTGGCCCCTTACACCTAGTGAAGGGCAATCTTAATGCTTCAGCATACCAAGACAACGCCATGCTTCTGACTTTCGGGACACAGTTCCGTCATAACTGTGTCCCTGTGCACAAAGCAAGCTCCATAAAGACATGATTGGATAAGTTTGATGTGGAAGAGCCCTGACTTCAACCCCATCCAACACCTTTGGGATGAACTGGAACGGAGATTGCGAGCCAGGCTTTCTCATCCAACATCAAATTCCCACAGAAACTCCAAAATCTTGTGGAAAGCCTTCTAACAAGAGTGGAAGCTGTCATAGCTGCAAAGGGGGGACCAACTCCATATTAAAGTCTATGGATTTGAATGCAATATCTTTAAAGCCCCTGTTGGTGGAATAGTCAGGCGTCCCAATATTTTGTGCACATAATATATCTCTAGTCTTTTTTGCTTCCTGTTTATTCTCTAATTGACTGTGGCAAAAGCCAGGTTATGAGATGTGTAATGTTGTTTAGTGAAAAATGGACAAAACTTGCTGGTATCAGCAAAAAGGGCACAAATGTATAAATGCAGTCAAAAACTGTGTAAGTTTTTGTAAAAGAATTGGTGTGAGCAGCTTGACAGATTAAAACAGACTCCTCCAGTAAGCTTTAAGTTACATAAGGATTAAATAACGATTCACTGAAAAAACTGCTGCATACAAAGTAAAGATTGAACTGCTTGAATGTCAGAAGCTTTAAATATTGCTGTTCAAGCTATTGGTATTAAACCCAGTGTGAAAACTGACAAACAGAAAACCCCACTGAAAACAAGTTTGCAAGCAGGTACCTAATATTATTTACCATCTACTGAGTCTTGATCATAGGTAGGGTGCTCAGCGCAATAACCTATCTGTCAAAATGAAGAGGCACTAAGTGACTGAGAAGATCAGACTATTCTCAGAAAGTCATAGTGAACTTTGTCATCTCAACCATCTACCAGTATACAGAGGGATGGTGAAGCTCAGAGTCCACAGTGTACACCTACACATAGCGCAAATAATAAAACAAATAACAGAACATGTAATGCAATAAACAAGATTGTGCTAAGACATACCAGAAAGTGCAATATAAAAAGTAAGCAGGCGATAAGTAAATAAAACAACAATAATGCACAAAAACATGTTAAATTATGTCCTGAGTATGTGGGCAGCGTTGTGCAATATATGTTAAATGTGTAATACAGTCGAATTTAGCAAACTGGACGCAAGTATCAGCATGAACCTGAGTAAAAGGACGAATTTTCAGTTCATCCTGTTCTCTGTGTCTCACTTTCTCCATGCTGTGAGTAAACAGCAGACAAACAGTCAAAAAAGAGGCTTAATGTTTGGGCGGATTATTTGCAACGCTGCTAATGTTCAAAATATGTATACTGTTCTAAGCAGATTTTCAGTTTTGGGGAGTTGTTGTGGTAACAGCATGAGCCAAATACGAGCTTGTGTTTGAAATAAGTACTAAAGTGAGTTATAGCGCACAGTATTTACAGTTCCTGCGGCTCAGGGTGTTTTCACATATATTTCTTTTTAAATTAATCAAACTCAGTTCTGAAAGGGAGCCATCTGTTCTCAGTGCTTTTTGTGTTCACAGTGTACCTACACTTTAAAGGGGACTCACTTCTCTTTCTGCTCCTCCTCTAGCACTGACGAGATCCCAGACCACTTGTTCACTCTACAACTCCTCACCCCCACTGATCTCAGACCCCACCTGCTTAAAGCCAAATTATGAGTAGTGTGGTTCACTTATAGTGTATATAATCTGATGGGCTAAGTCACGTTAAAAAACGATTAAAATCATGAAACACCATTGTTGTCAGGTCTGGCGACAGTGACTGTGGAGGGCCGCTAGAGGCCGCCAGGGTTTTGTGGTGTTTAATTCCTGAGCACACCGGGTTTGAGTTATGTGATTATTAGTTTCAGCTGCCAGTGTGCTCAGGAGAGAGAGCTTCTGTATTTAAATCTTTAGGGACTGACAGTAGTTGTCGTTCCACCATTATCCAGGCTTTGGGTTTTGAACATTTCTCCAGTCTCCTTTTGTTTGTGTTCTGAGTCCTTCTTTCTGGCCCTTGTGCCTTTTGTTTTGGAGATTTAAATAAAGAGATAAGCATGGAAGTCTGCAAATGCGCCTGCCTTTATGTGGGAGTCATGGGGAACCCTGACAATTGTTCATAAAATAAAACTGAATTAATATTTAAGCTTAATAATAACGAATAATATTTCATTAATATTATACCTTTTATTGGACATTGTATTGATTATGCTGTAAATTAAAGCCTAACGTGAAGTTTGCATACCGGTGGTGAAATTACATGTTACTGTATTCACACAGTAAGCAACGTGCACACACAACTGTTAAATTAACCACAAAACTAAATGCGAATCGCACTGCGGCCGTTTTTTTTTTTGCACAATGCACAAATCAATCAAACCACAAAACGAACCACAAACATAGCTTACTAAGACCACAATGATAAGCGGCCTCATTAAGGCTTGAGTGATGGTGCGAGGTTGTTTTTTGGGACCATTTAGAGTGATCTGACTTCATTTAACATCTTCACAAATTGGCAGAAAACAATGCTCAGTAGTCTGAGACCACTAGAAACACTGGGCCTGTTCACACCTGGCCTTAACTTGCGTCTCTGTGTGATCTGATCACAAACGGACTTCAAAAGTACATCAGTTCACATCCAGCACTTGTGTGCCACTTGTGACTGGCTCTCACTTATCTGCTCTGTATGCAAATAAACATGTACATCATTTTAGTTTGCAAATGCCAAATGTGTTGCTTTTAACTGGCAACAAAGCACGTTCTATGCCTAGTCTGCAGGAAATTTAAAGAAGATGAAAAAGAAATCGAATTTTGAGAATCCCTTTTGTCTGTTGTTGTTTCCCTGTTGCCACACTTCATTACGACACAGCTGGTGCGTGAATGAGTGCGTACTCATGCTTACACAGAGGACGTCAGATGAGTAGGTGGTACTTCTTTGTGACCCATGACACATTTGCGTGTGTGGCAAAAGGCGGCCTAGTTCATGAATATTTTCTGAGCGTTTGGATCTCAATGCACCTTGAGTGCGTTCACACCCGTTCTTAGAGCTGTCTTATGATTGGATCACCCAAGATTTATTTAATGGTGGAAACAGAGGCACTGAAACACTCCAAATGTGACAATGGCTTTAAATTCTAGTACAGAAAGATGTTCAAATGGGAACAATGATGGACATGTTATCACAAAAATGATAGAATTTGTAAGTGTGATTGGGTGGTGCTGAATATTGAAGGCTGAATAGGTGGATGTATGAAAATGTGTAGCTGCTGTGACATGTCAAAAGATTTGCACTCAAAATAGACTGAATGGAGTGATTTGAAGCTTTCATGTCTACATGCTACATTCATCTCTTTTGCTTAGAAAATGGTGAGGAAAATCAAGTTTTCTATGATATGGTTCTTTTAAAGCTAACACCCAATTATAGCAGAGATTGACTTTTTTTCATTTTGTTGACTTCCATTGTCACATCACTGTCAAAGTTATTACAACGAGAATAAGATGAGGCGTTTGGAAGTACCGTGTTAAGTTATGCTTGAAACAAATACAGAGTTGAGCCCTTTAAAACATATCCAGATCAGCATTTCATTAAGCACTCAGTTTTATACAATGGACTTAAGAGTTTAAAGGGAGAGGGAGGGAGATAGAGAGTGACCATCGTTCATAGCCATCCCAAACAGCAGGCAGTAATTAAATATGCCACTTCTGCTCCACTGATTCACTCACTTCATAATCTGGCTGCTGAACTGAATGCATCTCTTTCTGTTAAAGGCCCACATTGTTTTCACAGAGCTTTGTCCTCATTAGCAGAAGTAGATGCTGGGGTTTGGGGGAGGGGGTGACAGACTGCCAGAGCTCTGTGTCTTCCCATCCATAATGATGTGACACAATCACTTTGGAGATGGTCATGGAGATTGGAGAATCAAACTTTAACATGCTCATAATTTTGCTTTCTTTTCCCGTCCTAAACTGTCAAATATTTTGCCATTGTTTCTAGAACAATGATTTAGTGTGTCCAAATGAAAGGCCTATTTCAGTGTAGTCATCTGTTTGATCTGTTTGTGTGTTTTGGTGTTGACAAGCATAACTTTGGACATTGCTGATGTATCTGAGCTACCAAACCTGTGGGTCTCCTTTCATCAGAGTGAATGCATTCTTGCATGCCTAAGAGCTACACACTTCTCTCATGGTGAAGAACCTGCACTGTCGTGTCACTAACTATGTGAGTATTAGGCAAAGCAAGGGACTCCAAGCTTGCCCTGCTGTATGGGCTTATCAGAGGCTAAGCCAGAGGGAGAAAAAAACAGTAAAGCTAGTCTCAGTCGGGCAGAGCTACGGGCACAAGGCCATCTGTCCATTCTCTGAATACAACTGACAACAAAGGAGGGCAATTCTTCATTACCGGGACCATACAGCCACTGGAGACTCACTCACTCCCATTGTTGGACAGACAGTGAGGACAAGAGGGGAAAAAACAACTGACCGACACCAACCTTCTGCCTCAACCTCTATCAACCCAGCAGGTCAGTCTTCTAACTTGCAGGAAAGCTACTTGTCACGATTTCAGTCTGGGACAAATAGGCTGATTTACGAATGTAACCTGTCTGGACCACACTCTAATTGGGAATGTGCTACTCAGAAAATATAGTCGAAAGTTTTATGGAAGACTCTATCAATCATTCGTTGAATGTATTTTTTGTGTAGACTCTACAAATTTAGGGTAAATGCGTACAGAGTGGTTTATACATGTTTGACCCTCTCAGTCCTTTGTTTTTTGGTTTTGGACAAGTGGGGATTACGTCTAGTAAATAAGTGACATTTCAAAATAGTCACAATTGTCAGCAAATATGTAAATAACATTCAAAAGTAGAACTTATGTTCACTTATTTAAGGATGCTTTGAAATGTATTCAGTATCACAATATCTTAAGAAACACTGCATTGTTAATTCTGATTGATTTTGGTTGAGTAATTACTTTTCCCAAAGTACACACTGAAATTGATGAAAAAGACAGTTCAGGTTTGACTGTCCATCTCAAGCAGAAACGCGGACACCAATATTATTTTGATGGAATTTTTTGGCTGGGTTTGTCTTTGTTTTCACAATTTGGAAATATCTGTGAGTAAATATAAACAGTGCGTATGCGATCGCTATATCTGGGCTTGTTAGTCTTGTGTTGGAACGTGACAGAGTGGTTCTAAAGACCTGGGGTCCTGCTGACAAGCTTGAGGAGACAGAAATGGGTCAAAAGGGTTTTAGCATTAGCCAAATAAATCCTGGCCTATAGGATTAGGCAAAAGCAGTCGCTGTTTGTTTGATGCATTTACCTGATGAAACAGCAGAGAATAAAAGTCCAATAAAAGACCAGACGTTTGACTCCATCGCAGACGTCTCATCATTGATTAGATCTATTGTTATCCTTGTTATTTATATTGATCTGGTTCTAGTGAATATTGATCAGCTTCACTTTATTAACTGACCATTTGGCTCTAGTTTGTGACATTTAGAAACTGAATTACTTAAACGTTCCCCCCCCCAATTGTTATTGAGTTCAGATCATAATTGTTTAAGCAAATGCGTAAACACACCTTTATATTGAATGTTCATTCAACCCTTCTGCCCTTTTTTTCACTGTCATCAGTGTATTTGCTGCCTCCCTGCTGTTCCTGAAGTGCAATGGCGTCAAAGGGAGCTCATGTAAGTATCTGAAAAACAGAGACATAGAGGTTAGGTATTGTTGAAAGAAGAGCGCGAAGGCAAAGAAGAGTGGAATTGTTATTCTGTGTCACCTAGAATTCCTAATGAAACTCATTGTGTGAGCTGCAGGGCCTCATTAGGCAAAGATCAGGCCCAGTACCCATTATCAGAGCAAAACTGCACAATAACTACAACTGCATTAGATATTCACAAAAGACCTTCAAAGGATCAGACGCGCCTGGAGAGCTAACACGAGTCCTTTTTTTTTTTTTTTTTTTCACCCTGCACATATCCCATGACCTCACAATTCTTATCACGGTCTCAGAAATGGAAAATGCTAAAATGCTTGGCTGAATTTACACGGAGCGACAGAGGGATGGAAGGAACAGTCCGGCATTGTGCTTACTTACAGATAAATTAACAAGATCCTGTTAGATACAGTCACAGAGACATCACTTGATTTTCAGAGCCAGCAGAGAACAAGTGGCTCCTGTTGGGTCTTATCAAACACTGTCACAACAGTTTTATTAAAGTAGAACCAATAGAAGGCGCCCGCATGTGGCTCCTTTTGGTTGCAGCACTGAACTCTCACATCCTTACCCACTTCCAACAGGAAGGAAAATGAAATAACAGCCAGGACAAAATTGGAAATGTGTGTCTTCACGAGAATTAAATGAACACTTTTGCAGATAGTCTGTAGTTGGGGGTTATTGAAGTAATAAAGTATGTAGAGCTTGGAAATGCCGTGACCTGCACGTCTGCTTATTGAATTCCATTCGGTACTCTGTATTCTGCATTGAATTGCTAACATCCTTATCTGTTTGTCCGTGCAGAGCGAGTCTGTCTGAAAGCGTGAAGTGTCCGGATCATCAAGAAGTATGAATATGAATGAGAAAGAGGGCGGCATGTCTGAGGGAGGGCTAAATGTCACCCTCACCATCCGCCTGCTAATGCACGGAAAGGTGAGACTGGTAAACCCTTACATTATAAATGTTCATGAGCTGTTTCCGTTTTGGGGCTTCCATAATAAATACTCAGCCAACAGTATAGATCAATTTATACACATTGTAGTTCAGACATAAGTCAGTACATTGTAATGTGATATCAGTGTAGTACACAGATGTTTCGAAGTTCATGTCTAAGAACTGTATCACATAAAGTATAGGACTAAGACATGTATACTACATCTACTAAGATATAATGGAGGAACATGCCTAAAAGGGTTTTTTGTGTATTTTTTTTTTCCATGTTTTCAATGCTCCCAACACACCTCATCCAACTAATCAACTAACTAACAAGTCTTTTCTGGGTTGAAGTGGATGTTTAAAAGTAGAAAAACCTTGACATGTGTAGGACAGGGGGCCATCAGTACTGAGGTGGGCCACTGCCATAGAGGGAGCACCTTTGGTTCCCTAAAGCACTGTTTCCCAACACTGGTCCTGGAGGACCACTGCTTTAAGAACACTTACATATAATCAAGGTCGTAGGAGGAAACCTTAATTTGGTATCATGCCTTTACATTCTAAAAAATAAGGGCGACCATAGAAGACCCATTCTCGGTTGCCTAAATGACCTAAAAAAAACCATGTTTGTAAATAAGATGAGTGCAAAGAACCCTTTTAAAGAACCTTCATATAATGTACATTTTCTTGAAAGAACCTAGAAGTTGATAAATTACCTTTACACTATGAGACGTTTCTTTAGACAGGTTCTTAATACTCATGAATCTGATTTTCAGACATGGTTAGAAAACCAAATTTGGTTTCACTGTGGTTTCATGTTGTTCATGCTAATTGCATTCCACGTGCCCAAGGCTAGTCAATCTTATGACAATATTAAATGAAATAGCAACATTCCAATTCACAAATACAGTGGGGGTGGAATAGATATTCAGACACTTTTTGATAAATATATTTTTTCATTGTGTATATCCACTTCAGACTTACACATATGTATCTTGACTTTCTCCTTATAAATATGAACAAATGTGTTCAGTGATGTATTTATATGTATAAACACAATTGGTGGAGAAATGAGAAAAAAAGACACAGTAGACACAGTAGGGAAAAACATGTAAAGGCAGAAAGCAAAAATGAAACGATAGTTCTGTTACTGTGGAAATTCCACCAGATGTAGTTACAAAAGTTAAAGCTCTCAGACAAAACATTATTAAAGAAGATTCAAACTGAAAAAGCTACAGAACCCTAGAAAAGACTTAATCATCCTTCTCAGTACAACAAGAAAATAATAAGCAATGAACTCCGATGCTACCACTTTTGTTTGTACACCCCACGTAAAACTTAAAACACAGTCAGTTGAAATTCAGTGCATCTATAATTTGCTCATGAGCAGTTGGATAGATCGCAACAAACAACGAACGTTTTTGTCAAAAATTCAGCTTATCATATTTGGAAAAAGAAGTGTTCCGTGTATGATCCCTAGACACTCACTATGCCCACAGTATAGAGGTGGGAGCATCATGATGTGGGACTGATTCTCTGTAAATGATATGGGGCGTTACATGCCATTGAAAGAACCATGAATGAAGCAATGTACCAGGAGACATTTGATTAGAATTAAATCACATAGGCTAAGAAATGGTTACAAGACTGTTTTTTAAATGATGAGGGTGCTGGCATGGCCTAGCTAATCCTCCAAAAGAGACAGAGAGTCCAATATAACTCTAAGGGATTGAAGACAGTTTGACAAGAAGAGTCTGCCAAAACTGAACCACAATGCTGCAAGAAGCTAATTGCATCCTATCATAGATGTCTCAATGCTGAAATTTCCAAAAACAGCTTTGCTGTTTTGTTATTCATTTTTAGTGTCTGAATATTTGATTTTAAACATATTTTTGTTTGAAACGAACATATTTACACTTTACATATTCTAAACAAATAGGATATAGCAAGCAACATGTAACAAATGTAGAAGACTATGTATACATCTATATCTATACCAATGTATATCTATCTCTATATCTATATAAATACA
>JBBIGA010000146.1:14119190-14136966 GCA_037576975.1 Alestes dentex
TATATATATGTATGTATTTATATAGATATAGAGATAGATATACATTGGTATAGATATGATGTATACATAGTCTTCTACATTTGTTACATGTTGCTTGCTATATCCTTAAACTATTTACTCCATTACGTTATGAAGCAGATAAAAGAATTAAGTAATGTGTATATATATTGAGTACTTTATTTTGTGTTATTTTATTATTTTGCAGGAAGTGGGCAGCATCATTGGGAAGGTAGGTATACTGTGAAACAATGTCAGCTTTGCTTTAGAAACTTACAGTGACTTTACTTCTACACTGTAATACAACGGTGTTGCTTTTGTATTGCTTTGTATTCTGAATATGTTTTCCTGTCAGTAACTACATCTGTTTCATTCTCAGAAAGGGGAAACAGTCAAGAAAATGAGAGAAGAAGTAAGTAGTATAAGAAATATTTATTTAAAAAAAAAAAAATGCTATTTGCTGCAGTTTATTGAATGGCTGGAACTGTTTTTTATACTCTTAGTATAGAGAGTGCATTACATACAGAAAAAAAAAATCAGAAATGAGGCCCACCACTCCAGCCCGACTGAAGTGTATACGTGTCAAGCACAAGCCCTTAATAGGCTGGCTTGCAATGCAGTGAATAAAAGCATGAATAACAGAGCTAGAATGAAGCCCAAAACTCATGTATGTTCTTTTTTCTGTGTAATTTCAGAGCGGAGCTCGCATTAATATTTCTGATGGCTCCAGCCCAGAGCGCATCGTCACCATCACTGGCCCTTCTGAGGTCATCTTCAAAGCTTTTGCCATGATTGCAGAGAAGTTTGAGGAGGTTTGTCATGTAATGTGGAAAAACATCATTACACGCAATTAACTTCATTCTGCTGTAAAACTTTGATAATCGTTACACCAAGGATTCAAGCCTTTTTGAAAGAGGAAACTATTAAGACTTATTCAAATTAAAAAGAGACGTGGCGTGCTTGGAAACTTTTGGTATATTGTAAAATACACGGCGTGCTGGTCTCTGTGGTTTTGAGCTGCAGCTGAATTTTCTCTCTCCGTCACCTCATGCAGCTCCCCAGTTGTTTTAGAATGAATATCTGTTTTAATTAGTTGCCTGCTTTGACTGTAGATACTATTGCATTGCGCAAAGTGAAGCAAATGATTTTTAATGAAGGCCGTGTGACACTCTTGCCTCCCTATTGCAGGATATCCTGGCGTCCATGGTGAACAGCACTGTGACGAGTAGACCCCCCGTGACGCTGCGCCTCGTGTTCCCTGCCAGTCAGTGTGGCTCACTTATCGGCAAAGGAGGTTCCAAGATTAAAGAGATCAGAGAGGTAGATAAAAGCTTTAATCTGGTACCAAACAGATTAAAGAGAATGAGAGTTATGAAGGTCTGTGGGAGTCCCGAATGATTCATAGCATGGTGATTTGTTTAACACTTGGTGTTCTTTGTTTGCATGCCCAGCACAAACGCGCTGGCTCGGTGTGATTAATTGTTCTCATCAGCGCAGGACTTTTGTATTCATGAGCTAAGAGCTGCTCCGTTTAGTCTCCAGCACAGACACACACCATCCCCTTTGGCTTCCATTCCAAAACACCAGACAGATCTTTTTTCTGCAGTTATCTGCCCACTGTATTTTTTTTGTCGGAGAGGGAAAACAAATACAGAAATAGGAAGAACTCAGGAAGCGGCATGATTTTCTTCACTTTGTTAACATTTGACAGCAGGACAGTGGACTTTGTTGAAAGAATTCTGCTTCTGCTTGCGGAGTAAATTTAGCTGTCCTCTCTATTCAAAGCTGTGGCGGGTGAACTGGTTGGTTGAATTCCCGGTTGCTTTGAACGTCTAGGACAGGATGACCCTCCAAGGCCCAAATAGATTCATATTTATATACCGTATCCAAATAGGTTGGCCTAAATAGCTGTTCATGTCATAACAATGTCAGTTCAAAACTTGTACCAAGCTGCTATTTTCAATGATATAATGTGGTGCTCTGAAAAATAAAAAGGCATAGAGCTGTAATGCTACTGTATTAGTGTAATAATATATTACTTATATAACTGTGCTGAGAGGAACAGCAAAACATGCCATTATTTGTTTTGTTTGTTGAAAATGCTAATTTTCTTAGTCATTTCCGTGGCCACTTCTCCAGCTCCTTTGCATTAGCAGCTGTGTGTGTGTGTGTGTGTGTGTGTGTGTGTGTGTGTGTGTGTGTGTCAGACCACAGGCGCGCAGGTGCAGGTGGCTGGAGACTTACTGCCGGAGTCGACTGAGAGAGCAGTAACCATCTCCGGTACTCCTCATGCCATCACTCAGTGTGTGAGACACATCTGTACTGTAATGCTGGAGGTGTGTATCTGTGTGTGTGTGTGTGTGTGTGTGTGTGTGTGTGTGTGTGTGTGTGTGTCGGGAGGGGAGGTGGGATTTAATTACTACAGCTTAGAAATGAATATGGATGATTTCCCCAGTGCTTCACAGCATTATCACAGTGTGGGATGTATGTAATATATTGTAAATTTTCACCTACATGCTCCAATGGAATTCCATTTCATTATGTTCAGCTTATTTCTGAGGTTTCTGTCCTGCCTAATTCATCTACCAGCGCTCTGGGCCTCCCAGCAGCTTAGTCACTTTTTAGTCTTGAGTTTTAAGGCATTGTCTAGGCTTTGTACTGTAAAAGCTGACTTAGGAGTGAAAGCACATACTCTGAGCTGAGAAAGTGTTCTCTCTTTTGCACACTGAACAAACATCCGTTCTTTTTCATCCTCTATGTGCAGTCACCGCCTAAGGGAGCAACGATTCCTTATCGGCCCAAACCTTCCCCTGGTGGCAACCCCACAATCTTATCCCAGCCACATACGGCTCCTGTGAGTACCTCAGCCATCTCACAGTCTTTTCATTGACGTCCTCAGAGAAGCAGTCATGTTAGGTTATGAAAGCAGTGTGGTTGGGGATTCAGCGACTCCACTTAAACATTAATGATTGCATAGCTGCACTCCCACTGGGGAGCTATGAGTGTGGATATTTAGGCTAATGATTGCATTGAGATCAGTGTGGCTGAATAAATCTTGCTTTCAGATCTCATCAGTAATATAGTCACCACACAGTCCAGCGGAGTGCTTCAGTGCTTTCACACATGCAGATAAGACTTGCTCTGTGTGGTTTGACTGAATTACTGAATTACTTTAATCAGAATAGTAAAGACTGTTGACAGTGTTTCTCAGCTAGTGGAGAGTGTTCTATGTTCTATCTATTCTGTTCTATTCATTTAGTAGACTTATTTTGTTAGGGACCATGTACAAATATCAATCTAAAGGGAGAAGAGGTCTTATACAGGAGAATAAGCGCCTATCTAGAATCCACCTGCTCAGCGGGTAAACATAAAATTGCATCCTATTTTCTTCTTTTTCTAGTATAGTCTGTCTCTTTTCAAATCAAACCATAACATGTGTGTGTATTCATGATGCTTTGACCTTTCTTTTTAACATCTTCTCTGGTCGTAAAATTGTTTGAGAAGCTGCCTGTGTGATAAAGCAATCCTGACCTTTAGATGGACTCAGCTGTGTGGAAGGTTGAGAGGGCACCCTGGTCAAGAATGAGTCCCCTGTAGATTCTTACATTTTTCATTTGAGACCCTGAGACCTTTCTAAACCACACATACTAACATTTTCAAGTGCGACAGGCACCCAAAATATTTAACTCGGGCCGGGAACAGGAGGCTGGACCAAGTGTTTGTTTCTTATATTCATGCAGTGACCCCTTGTGGTTACTTATTGAAATGGTGAATGGTCGGCTCACTCTCCATTGCCTTAATGCTCGTATGTGCAAAAGCAATGACAGCCAAGAATAATAATTCAGTGTAAATGTGTATTCATTCAATTCCATCCAGCCTAAAGGCATTCTCTTTTATGCAGGCCTTTGCTATTCCAGGACAGTACGCCATTCCACCTCAAGACGTGAGTGCCTATGCTGCTGCCTTATCAGAGCCTTTGGTCATCTGTTCCATACGGTCACTGCCTCACTCCCTCCAGTCACCTCCTGCCCTCTCCACCACCACCACAACTCCCCCACTGCATCCCACCACACATCTCAATGCCCTTTTCCTTAAAACACAAGCACCGGAACCAATACTAACACAGCAGCTTTGTCTGTGAACGCACACATCGGTGATAAAACACTCTTTTGTCATCCAGGACAGTTCATTGCATTTGAATGACTAATGCCTAGTGTTTACTAACACCTTTTCCTCCTTTGTTTCTTCACTCCCCCGCCCCCACCCCCCAAGTGTATCACAAACAAATGTGTTAATAGAATCAGATAAGAGAACTGTCGTTATGCAAGCTTATTCTGGGGTGAGTGCTAACAATCCCCAATAACAGATCTAATTGTGAGTCTTAAAGACAGGCTGTGTAATGTCTGTAGATGTCAGTTTTCCTCTGAAATAATTCCGTTTGATTGGATAGTTCTAACCTCCCTTCCTGCCCCGCAGTTGACCAAGCTTCACCAGTTGGCTATGCAGCATATTCCCTTTACCTCCCTTGGGCAGAGCAACCCTACCTTCCCTGGTACGTACCCAACAACTCCCCAGGGAAGTCTGTCTCTACCCTCCATCAACTCTGTCTGTCTTTGTCTACATCTTTGTGCCTGTCTCTTTTTCTCTCTCTCTGTCCATCAATCTCTCTCTCTCTCTCTGTCTCTCTCTCTCTCTCTCTTTCTCTCTCTCTCCCAGTTTCCTTTCTTTCCTATCCACTCTCTCTCCTCATGTGTCCACCATCACTGAGTTCTACTTATGCATTCTGAGGAAAGGGAAGGAAAATCAATGTCATGGTAAGGCAACCGAAGACATAATACCGTATGTGTCCGAAAGCCTACCTTATGCTGCTCTGACACTGGCTGACAGCTCAGGTGACTTTATGCGTATTGTCATCTGTCTGGAGGGGTTTCGTCCACATTGTAACGGGTGAATGACAGCATTGTGGAGGCTTTGCGATACGTACCACCATGCCTTTGTATGTTAACTAAGCATAAAGAGGATCTGCCTTACCCAGCTTTTGTTCGTTCGACTCATTTCTTTTTTTTAATCTCCTCCCGTGTTATTCCATGCGTACCTCCACACCATCCCTAACCTGTTCAGTTCCACCAGCATGCCCTCCAGCCCACAACCCTCGCACACCACTGCACACATTCTCAGCAGTGAAGCCACATACACTGCAGCAGGCCAAGATGGTAGAGAGGTGGTATGCTTTTTCTCAGAAGGTGCTCTAATGCAGTCACAATTTAATCAAAACTCATGCATGACTCATCTAGCATAGCCCTGCTGCCTTTATGCATAAAAACCATTTGGGGGTTATTGATTGAGCTTGTTTTTACTGGAGTTTCACCGGAGTAGAGACTACTGAACGAGAGTTTTTCATTCAGTTAGTTGATAGCCCTGATCAATGTTATGTTGAGTTGTTTCCTCCCTATTTTCCTGCATAGGTCTGGATGCCTCTGTTGCAACAAGTTCTCATGAGCTGACCATACCTAATGATGTAAGTCTTCTTGTCGCGGTTACATAAAATGCATGCATTACCCTTTAAACTTGTCAGAAGCATATCGTGACTAATTGTTAGTATAATGGAAGTTCTCATTACAGTAATGTCCTCAGTGACGTGTTAAGATCTGCTGGGACCCAGCGGGGCTTCAGCTGATGTTCAGGCTTCCTCTATTGTCCATTTTTCCTGCTGCTGTCATCGCTGTCAGTGCACCTTTCATTACTCATATGAAATTAGCAATCAGTGTAATTGACACTGTGGCACAGCAATGACAGTAGTAGGAACATAATGCAGGGAGAGTGATTTTAATTAACAGTGCATGCTTTTAGCACATAAAGGCAGACACTTTCACATTTCTAACTCCTACTCTGCCTATTTCTATAGATAGCTGGAAGGGAAATTCTGTTTACCTTTAATTAAGATCATATTTCAGCCTATTTAGAATTGCGACTTGCCTGCTAAATCATACAGATGCTGTCTGATGTTCACCCTGTCGTCTCCTCTCAGCTCATAGGCTGCATTATTGGCAGACAGGGCACTAAGATCAATGAGATTCGCCAGATGTCTGGAGCCCAGATCAAGATAGCAGGGGCCACAGATGGTTCGGCTGTGCGCCACGTCACCATCAACGGCTCCCCGGCCAGCATCAGCGTGGCCCAGTACCTCATCAGTGCCAGGTAAGAAGCAAACTAAACACAACCCAGCGACTTTTACACGTGTAGCTGGTTTAATGGGCCAGATTTAACATAACAGAAGAATTTCATGCTGTGTCCTTTTTTTTAATCCCACTCCTCAGCTTTATTAATACTCATCGAGGCATGTGAAACCCTTTCTTTAATGGTTTATACCTTGTAACACGTAACATTTCCCTTTATTGATTCTTCTTTTTTTTTTTATTTCTCTCACCTTCCACATTAAACTCTCATGGCCCCCTAACTATTCTATTAACCACATCCTACCTCCTTCCCTCTTCCCTTTCCTGTGGTGTTGGTATGTATGTGTATGTGTGTTGGTGAGTGTGTTTGCAGTTTAGAGATGGCTAAACTCAGCATCCAGGCCGCATCCTCCTCCTCCGGCAACCCCGTCGACCTCAGCCTGAGTTTTCCCCAGTCTGCCTCTCCCGCCTCCGCCTCTACCCCTTCCTCCATGGCCGTGCTGGCCGCACCCCCTTCTGCCATTAACGTCCACTCTCCCCAGGCCATGCCCTCCATCCCCAGTGCCCACTACGCCCTCCCAGTCTCCAGTCTGCTTGGAATGAAAACCTTGCCGCTGCTGGCTGTGCACACCGCCACCTCGGGCCTCACTCCCTACACTGCAAAGATCTCCACCTCTGCCGGCATCAAGAAATCTGAGCGTCAGAAGTTCGCCCCCTACTGACCACCAGACTCGGCGACCTTTTATTCTTTCACTTCCATCTGTGCTTTGTGTGCTGTTTGTGTTTTTGCATCTCTGAAGACTTTGAATGTTTGTTCCCTCCTCGCCCTCTTTTTTTGGTACATCTTCATGCAGTATTATGCAAATGGATACTGACAGAGTGACAAGACGAATTGCTCCTCAAATCATCCTCCATTTTCTTTGGCATTTCATTCGGAAATGTTTGAGATAGCAATCTCAAGCCATATATTTTATCTGACACTCCATTCTTTTCCCTTTTCAAACTACCCCCAGCCACTGAGACTATGGGGTATTGCACATGAAATATTGCTCAAACTCTTTATTTGCTTATTATGACTTCTGTCAGGTACACGCATCCATGTGGTAATTAGGCTGTTAGAGAATGCCCAGCTCTAATCTTCATTTTGTCTCTTTTATTTAGCCGAGTTTTTCTAAATTAGTCATTTTTGAGTCATATTTTGCTAAGTATGTCTCTTGTGCTTGTTTTCATCTTTCATCTTTATGGTATTAAAGCAGGGAAATGGAATATGCTGTAGTTCAGGCTTGGGACAAATTCCATCTCTTGGCATAAATGTTAAACTAACTAATCATCCTGCAGCGTAGTTCCTTGCAAAATGTGTTCGTAGTCATACTGACATGAGTAAATACAGTATGGAAGCTACAGTGACACGTAGGTAAATGACACTGTATTTGAGGCCAAGTTTGTGTTGGTTTTTTTTTCCTCTAACTGTAAGTGTGAATCATTGAAACTGTATAATGAATCAGATGCACTATTCTCCACTGGCAGAAGAGGAGTTTAATCTGTGTCATGACTGTTATGAACTGTGGACTGTGTTATTGTCCTGTGGAGCTGATGGTGTGCTTCTCTCCTAGGCTGTATGCCGTGCTAGCTGGCCTGGGGCCTCTTTAGCCATGCAGGCTCTCATTAAAACTCTGACTGGATTACCCCAAAGCCATATGGGATTCTTAAGAACACAGTGTTATTCAGGAGAGCCAGGGTACATGATATGCAACTTCACATAGTTTTTCACTCAACTTTTTACCAACAAACTGTAGTGTTGACTCGTTTGGTGAAATTTTTTTTTTTTTTTTTTTTTTGTAATCCACTATAATGTCTATTCAGTATAAGAAATGTGCTTGTATTTGTATTTCTAGGTTGTTTTTTAAGTCACTGTTCATGTTGTCTGTTTCATGTATGATAAATGAATGTTCTTTTGCTCTGTAGAACGCATATTCCTGAAATAAATTTTGGCAGCTTTTTATTAGAATAATGTGTCTTTTGGTTGAGAGTTGACATTGAAAAAAAACTTCTATTAACATCTCTTTAACAAAGGACAATTCTTCATGAAAAAAAAAAAATCAGTAATTGCATAGCTAAGCAATATTGCACACCTTACGTTTCATATATTCTGGGAGTTCTACAATATGGGCAATGGCTTCTGCTGATGCTGCAGCTGCGTTTCTGCATTACGGTAGCCCTTTTCAATAATACATAGTGCGCTAAAGTATGGGTTATTTTGGTTGAAGGAAGCTGGTGCTTTCAGGAATCAAAGCTTATGGAGTAGGCCAGTGCACTCCTGTGGGAGAATTAGTTTCAATGCACAGCAACTGTGATTCAAATACAATTGCATTCAAATAAAAAAAGGGGTCTCTGTTGATTCCCAGTTTTGTAATTAGCTGTGTGGAACGCCGGCTATTTGATATGCTGCAGAAAATCCGTCTAATTCAGTTCTGTGAGGCAATTCACCCGTGAGACCCAGCATTCATCCACTTGTCCTCAGTATTCATTTATTTGTTGTGTCCTAGTATTTATCCTTGCAAAAAGCAGAATACATCATGTCAACAGCTGCAATACTGCTAGAAAGAAGCGTTACCGTTTAAACAGCATTAAAAGTGGTAGCATGTTTTTCAGTCATTTCCATTCTGGTTATGGCACATAGAAATGGTTGTAGCGCCTCTGGGTCATTCAAATGCAGTGCACCGTGTTTCATGGATGGCCTTTCTTTAAAGGCCTTTTGACAAATTCCTTTGCCCTGTCAGAGATGAACTTTACTTCACCTCCTCCTCCACCTGGACATGAAGCAGCAGCCTTTTCACAGGTGCTGCATGAACAAATTTCCTAGACGGTTGCTCATTCGGGCATTTGCTCCGAGCTGAACATTATCACACTGTCACTCACCGACTTTAGGCCCCTTGTCCTCTACTCAACAAGCAGCGACCCCATTCAACATTGATGAAACAACTTCGCCTTTGAGTGATACACACACACACACACAGGCACACACACACACACACACACACATCAGCAATTCGCAGCCAAGTGGCCAGGACACAACCCTAACCCGGAGTGCTGCTATTTCAGAATCCTGTCTGCATGCTAACTGCAAAGCCTGAACATTGTCGAACTGGATCAATACTTCTAATAGGCCTATGTTAGAAGAAGAGAAGCTGTTCCCTTTGAGGGGTTGAAGCCAGAGCCCACAGCCTGGGCTCCGTTGGAACGTTGCGGGCAACTCTGCGTACCTTTTTTTTTTTTTTTTTTTGGTTAATGCTGAATTAATGATTTTCCCCTCTCACCCCGTCAAAGCGGCCCTGATGGAAATGGCTCGAATCTGAATAATCAATTATATTAATGCAGGCCTGCGCTAGATATGAAGTGCACTTCTTTAAAGGATGTAATCACCTCGCCCCAGGCATGGTGGTCTTACTGTGTGAAAGAGCGTGTGACATCCAGCTTCACCCCAGCGCACTGTTCACATGCATTCAGTACTTTGGACACGTAGCCTCGCTGTAGTGTTAAAAATCAGCAGATGCTATCTATAGCCCCACAATCAGCAGATTGTCAAGGCACTTTTATTTCCAGCAAATGTATTCATGGAGGCTCTTGTGCATCTGATACCAGACTTTTGGCTCGATGCGTTTCTTCATGTCACTAGTGCTGGAAAACATCCATTCTTTCCTTCAGCAAATGCCAGATATTTTTACATTTGCATTTTGTTTATCTCAGAACAGTTTCAAAGACACAAGTCTGAAACACAATGTGCTCAATAAACTTCGTAGCTAAAACAGCCCAATCGGAAGAAAACTTCAATGCCATGATTCTCTAAAAGATCCTTCGGGATTATAGAGCCTAATGGTAATATGCAGAACTAACTACAAAATCATTCATTCTAGCAGGAGGCAGTGAGATTGAGCTTTATTCCCTATAAATCTACCACTTTTTACATCAGTGTGTATTCATTATCACTTCCAGAAAGAAAGTCTATGCCTGCATTTGCCGTTTTGTTAATCTCAGGACAGTTTCATAGTCTGAAATGTCATGATAAACACAACTTTTTGATGTTAAAACATGGCTCTGTTCTAACTTACATTTAATTCAAAATATCTTTCATGCCAATACTCATCCAAGTTCCTTCATTACTGTGAAGCCTAATGGCATCATGCAAGAACGCATGCTGCAAAGTCTTTCATTCTAGCAGGTGGCAGTGAGATGCCGATCCTGTCTGGTGGGAGGTGTCAGTGTTCATATCAAATCAGTGGGTGTTCTGAGTTCATCATCACTTTCAAAAAGGGGACAGAAGTTTCCTTACTTTGTTCCTTAATTAAAGCTCCAGTTCACTAAATGATAAGAAGTACACAGACATATGCAGTTCCACTCATGCTAAATGCAGCTGATCAGTTCAGAAATGTTTGGTGTCCAATGTTTCCATTACTTGTTAGCTATGTTAGCCTTGTAGCTCCATTGCAAAACCAGAAACGAAGCGACTACAAAATTGTGGAACTACTCCCTTAAATAAGAATTTCTTTTGCAAACCTGCTAATTCAACTATATTAAAGGTATAGTGCTTTGGTGTAAAGTGCTTAATTCTAGAAAATATAACCAAGGATTGCGATGGGAAACATGGGCAGTATACATGAAACTTTTCAGAGCAGGAATGCTGTTTTGAGATCTGTTTCTGTTAATGAGTAAGAGAGGAATATGATCCTAGATCTGATTAGATTAGATGTCAAAGTAACATCCCCATGAATGCCAGGACCCAAGGTTTCCCAGCAGAATATAGCCTGGAGCATGACACTGCCTCTGGCTTCTTTATTATCATATGTGTCCTGGTGCCATCTCTTTTCCAGTTAGGTGACACACACACACGCCTTGCCGGCAACATGATGTAAAAGAAAAAAGTGATTCATCTGACCAGGCCACCTTCTTCTACTGTTCCATGGTCCAGTTCAGATGCTTACATGCCCTTATAGGCCCTTTTGGCAATTGACAGGGGTCCAGCACGGGCGCCATGACTGGTCTGCGGTTACGCAGCCCCATACCCAGCAAGCTGTGTTCTGCCTACTTTATCATAGCCAGAGTTAACTCTCACACATGCGAAGTCTCAGCCGTTGCCTGGGGGTGGTTGTGCGTGCTTCTGAATTTTTTTAACCCTAATTTTTTGTTATTGTTTTCTTAGTTGTGTTTATAGATTTTACAACTGTGTTAGGATAGGTTATTAACTAGGCTAGGGTGTGTTTCAACTCACACAAAAATTAGGGTTAAAAAAATTCAGAAGCACGCACAACCACCCCCAAAAATGTGCTGGCGATGATTTTTAAGACTGAGTGCTGCATGCTTTGCCTTTATCACTCTTCAGTCCTTCACGGCTGTAAGAGTATTTTATCTACAGACTGAAAGCAACAAGGGGAAGTAAACTACACTATAAGGACAAAAGTGTTGGGACACACCTCTAAATTAATGCAATTTGGTGTTTCAATTATACCTATTGTCAGAGGTGTATAAAATCAAGAATACCAAAACAACACCATGCTTCCAAATTTGTGAGCACAGTTTGGGGAGGAACCTTTTCTATTTCAGCAAGACTGCGCCTCAGTGCCCAAAGCAAGCTCCATAAAGACGTGCTTGGGTGAGTTTTGTCCATATAGTGTATAGGTTACCCATTGGTGGCTGGTGTGAAGGGCTGCGCCCCCTGGTGGTCGGTCGGTCCTCGTTCTCCTGGTTCTGTTCCCCAAGTCCTCGCTATGTGACGTCGGCGTGCTGAGTTTTTTTTTTTTTTTCTGGCACCGAAGCAAAAGTGAGCGCTTTTGGCCACTCGGCCACTCCTCGCAGCTCGGTGGAGCGGAGCGGGGCAGGAGCGGGCAGGAGCGGGCAGCTGTCGAGGCTGGGGAGGTTATGGAGATCCGTCAGGGACACCTGGTCTCCAGAGTGAGCGACTAAACCTCTCCTTGCGGATTTCAGCCGTGCGCTCTTTGGAGAATCAGGAGAACTTTGAGACCGCGGTGGAACCTTTCAGGTACGCCTGTGGAAAGACCCTGATGTCGCGGCGTGGGGGGTCGTGGTGGGGAATTTTAACGCGTTTCTTAATGACATCATAAAGTTCATAATGATATGGCCGCCCGACGCGGCGAACTGCATAAGTAACAGAAACAGATCGATCAGAAAACACAGGGGACTCCGAAAAAGCCAAGATCACATCGACATCTATGGTTTAGTTAGGATTATTTTGGCATACTATTTCAGAACGCCCACTGAGTGAGGGCTGAATACAGATGCAGGAGCAACAGCTCTGTGTTCCCAGGAATAAAAAAAAAATAAAGCATTTGGAGCCTGAGACACTACTGCATCAGGAATAGCACACTGATACTGTTTGCATATGAAGTCTATTGGTAAGGCTCCCAAAGTAAAACAGCTGGATATAAGAATTATGGGCTTATTCATAGAGTTATTTATCATCTCTGCAATTGTCGATTTATTGGTCTATTCACAGCCTCTATTCACTAAATGTGATATTTGTGTGAGATGTTTATGATGTTCTCTGCTGAAGACCTGTGTTTGATGCTGCTCTGATGTGCTGGAAGTGCTTAGGCAAGGCTCTGGAGCCTCTTTGCACCTGTGTGCTGCATCAACAGGCTCTGCTCCTCATTCTTTTATTTATCTAGAAACTTTTATTAAGATCTGATTGTACAGTCTCTGATTAGAGAAATATCCAATCACAATTTATGAAATTATGTCCCGTCTCTTCCACCTGCAAGAAATCCTAATTTCCTTCCTTCTCTTTTTTGATGCCTTTGGCTGAGCTTGAATCAGATCCATTTCCAGATTAACCTCACTTCTCATCATTTAAACGATTTTAATTTAATGGATTGACTGCGCATGACTGACCAGGGAAGAAGGGAGGTAATTGGTGTGAGGGTTTCAGGCGCTGATGATTCGACCCTCAATCCTTGAAGCAATTTGCTTCTGTGTCCATCACTGATGTGCAGAGGTGCAACTGGAAGATTGCTGTCTGTGTTGCTTTCGCCATGTGCGGCTGCACTCGATGCCGTGGGGTTTCACGCTTTTCCAGCTGCTCCCAAGTTGTGTTTGCCTACAGAGAAAGAAATGGGCCGAACAAAATCCCAGACAGCCCAGGCACAATCACCCTGAAGTGGACGGCAAAATCGATGAAAGGTGTTTTTGAATAAGGACACTAAATTAGTTCTGGAGTGCTCTTTGAAGTTGGTTAATGCTTTAGTCTTCATGCATTTGCTGTTATTGATTCTGGCCCAATGTTTTTGCTGTGCTTGCTGAATAGTGCTGTAGCAGACCTGTTGAAATTCCATTAGCGTAGGTACTGTCCATGGTGCTGGATCACCCACATGTTTCATTCTGAATGATTGCTTTAAAATGGAGACTAGCTGAAGTCTTTATCTTGCTGCAGATGGGCCTGGACATTGCTTGTCATGTGAGGAGTGTTATGTGAGCCCAGGTGTCATCCCACCGTGCAGGTGGTGGGGAGGAGAGATGCTGTGCTCCATTGCCATGACAACAGGACTTATCTTCATAACCTGGCTCCTGCTGACGAGTGCATGGGGCAGTCCCATCGTGCCCGTGCCCGAGGCCGGGGAGAGGGAGCGTCTGGAGCGGGTCCTGACCCATGCTAAGGAGGGCGTACAGAACCTCAGCGCCCAGCAGCGCCTCGAGGAGATCAATAATCTGGGACTAGACGGGGTGAAAGGAGGCAACAGGACCAGCGGTAGCAAAGCGAGACCCAGCTGGAGCCCCCTGCGGCGAGGAGCCAAACCTCAGGGAAAGACACAGGAGGTCTGGGGTGAGCAGGACTCAGTGAAGCAGACTGATGAAGGGCCCACAGGAGAGGCCAACGCCTCGCTGGATGCCATTGACGAGTATGCGTATCCTGATTACAGGGGTAAGGGCTGCATGGACGAAACAGGGTTTGTGTTCGCGATCGGGGAGAAGTTCACCCCAGGACCCTCCACATGCCCCTGTCTGTGCACAGACGAAGGACCCATGTGCGACCAGCCAGAGTGTCCGAAAGTCCACCCACGCTGCCTCCGCGTGGACACCAGCCAGTGCTGCCCTCAGTGCAAGGAGAAGAAGAACTACTGTGAATTCCGAGGAAAGACCTACGCCTCCCTGGAGGAGTTTAAGGTTAGGCTCTAATAAAGGCTATAAAATTATTATTATTGTTATTATGTATAATGTATGTTTTTATGATTTTCACATGTTTTTTATCTACGTATTACATGAGCTACTCTTTTACAAATATTCAGTAGAAGAGCCACTTTCTGTTTATTAAAAAACAGCTCATTCTTTAAAGAGTCACTTCTGTAAATGAGATGTGTGAGGAAATCTTTAGAGCACCTTCACATGATTAACAATTGGAAGGTTCTACATTACCTAAGTGTTTTTCCTAAAACTGTATGTCCAAGCATAAATAAACTATTAATCAACCTTTATTTCTAGAGTGTAGGGTTGCATGAATGTGCAATTAATGTTAGTAGTTGCATGAATGTGCAATTATTGTTAGTAGTTCTGTGTATTCTGGACTGAAATTGTCCATTGTTATGGATAATTTTGTGGTTCTACCAGTAGCCTGGGGTTTCATTTTGTGACAGCTGGAGTTGCCATTCAGTTTGGACCTCTGTTCCCTGAGCCTTCTGTTCATCACATAGTTGAATTGAATTTTTGTGCTCTAGTGGACTCTTCTGTCAAGTCGAAGTAATCTAATATGTGCACATCATATCTTGATTCTCTATTGATTGCAGTAGAGCAAGCAAAAAAAAAAAATGGGTTGCATTTTTTTCTCCCCCCCGTTCATAACTTTTTTGGCCTCAATCACAAGGTCCATCATAGTCTCTGAGGCTGTTCCCTTCCACTGGGAGTAGCCCCTTGACAGAGATTTACATTGTTCTGCTTGGTGTTCTGTGATCTTAAGGTGCCTGTTCTGTGATCCTGAGCTGCTGCTCAGATGCAAATAACACTAATTTTTCTGCCGTTGATCATTACAACAGTGCTCGTTGATTAGTCACAAGCCTCCTTCCAGTGCACAACTTGCCGAGAAGCAGCAGCAGGTTTACAAATAATTCTTTTTGAACTATGGCTCTCACCGTACTGCACTGCTGGAGAGCCATTTGTTGTTTTTACCTATTGTGATTCCACGGCTTATGTTCATGCCTCAGTTCTGCATGCACATCTCTGCTTTCCCTTTGTCATTGGAGACCAATACACCACCACAGCTCTGCGGCAAGTGAAGACATTTATTATCGCCAAAGTCAGCATTAGCGCTATTTACTGAGAGTGGTAATGGCTAGAGGCTGGATTTAGTGCTCCTGCTCAGCTGAACCTAATGCATATGCAGAAGGCAACCTGAACAATTAGAGTCTTGGCAGAGGGTACTAAGTCCAGCATAATATCTGTAGAGAACCTGCAGGGCTGGCTTCTGAGGGAAGCAGGGGGGGCAGGGTGAGTGTGTTTTATGGGCTGAAGAGGTTGTGATGATAGATCTTCACACCTCTATGCCTAAGTTTTCACGATAGAGGAGAGCCCAGACTTTTCCAAAGAGTTCTTTGAGACTGAATGTTGTTTATTTAGTCAGAAATAGAGTGCCATTCTGCGCTCTGTTCTGAAAGATACTCTCCTGAGAGCTCTCACGGCAAGATACTGTGAGAATTCATTTTTTGGGGATTTTCTTTTCGTGTGTTGCGCCTGGAGACCAAGAGGAGGCAGTGAGCGTAACCTTACAGTATGCATGCTTGCTGCTTTCTGGGGCATTTAGTCGTGGCATCGTGCCACACGAACGCATCATCAAACCTCTGCATGACAGGGAGCCTCCGGATTTGCCATGCAGGCAGAATTAGGTTCTTTGTCATGGAGGACCATTGGCGTGGCAGGCCAGCTGCAAAGGTGTGTGTACACTCTTAAAAATAATAGTGCCAAAAAGGTTTCTGTGGAAAAGAACCAGCTTTAATTCCCCAAAGACGCTTTTAGTAAACCAGTTTTCTAACTGAGATGTGTGCATGCAAAGAAAATTTAGAGTACCTCCATTTACTGTATAGAGAACCTCTACACAATGCAAATATTCTTTACCATTTTTAGAACCATTTAGGAACCTAAGAATGTGCATCTAATCATTTTAATTGGATTATTTTACATTGTCATTGTGTTCAGATGGGGTAATCATTTTTTGCTGTGTGCATGTATTTATCTCCGTGTGTGTGCCTGTGTGTCTGTCTGGCTGTCTGTCCAGGTGTCTCCATGTGAGAAGTGTCGGTGTGAACCCAGTGGGGAGGTTTTGTGTTCTGTCTCGGCCTGCCCACAGACAGAGTGTGTGGATCCGGAGTACGAGCCTGACCAATGCTGCCCAGTGTGCAAGAGCGGTGAGTCACATCTCTCCTTCTGTCTCTCTCTTTCTCTTTTTATCTCCCTCCTGCTCGTCTCCGGGCCCACTTTTAAAAGGGCACCTAAATGGTGCTAAAACGTTACATCATATCGATGTTCTGAAAATGTTGTTTAAAAGAACCATCTATCGAAAGGTTCTTTAAGGAAAGAAACATGTTTCCCCAAATATAGTTTCTTGTAAGGATTCACAATGTTCTCAGAATCATACTGAAGCTGCTTTAAAAAATAACTGCTTTAGATCAAATTTGAACAAATTACCTACTGATATTTGATGATGATAATTTACTGTGCTCTTGAAAAACGGAACTTAAGCCCTCATTGGGCTACTGTGCTGAAATGTACGCATAACACTCATGCAATTTACGCGTTCTCTCCAATGCAATGGATTTAGTAACATTTTCCACATTATATTGATGTTAAGGAACTGACATCAGTAGACACGTCCATGAACAATATCAGATATTGACCCACAATTCCCATATCAGTTCATCCCTACATCTTGATATCTTTATTTTTAAGAGTGTGTGCCTATAGAACCTCATCTCTGTCTGTACCTGTATTTCCCTCTTTCTCTTTCACAAACCCCTCCGAGCCACCCCGTCTCCTATAAGCAAACTGGAAATCAGTTCTCAGAATTGACTGCAGTGACTTGCCTGCAGTATGTTCAATTACAGTCCCCTCCCTGTTCTCCAGAAAGTCAGCATGATAAAAGCATTTCTAAGCACCACGTGTGAGCTTTGCATGTGTTTCTGTCTTATTGGCCCGCTGACAGTCCGAAATGTCAAATTAAATTTGTACGCCATAAGAGGTAATGATTTTACATCAATAAAATATTTTTAGTGAACTATCATTATGTGATCATGGAATTGCTAAGCCTGCGCTCAATTAGTCTGCTAGGTCATTTTCCAGTGGGGATTAGTGAAGCAGGCAGGCAGCTGTCAGCATGTCAGTCGACTCAAAGTTCAACCCTTCTTTTACCAGCAATGGGACTATAGTGATTATCACCCTCTAGATATTTAATACACTATAATGCATATTCAAGTGAAAATGGAAATGTTGAAATCAGCTGACATACATGCACCACTGTGCAAACTGCCTGAAGCAGAGTTTGAGGGCATTCCATCCTCTGACATTCTTCTGAGATACATAACTGATAAGTATATGAATCCACCTTTGCCTTT
>JBBIGA010000146.1:14137319-14152684 GCA_037576975.1 Alestes dentex
TGTGTGTATATGAGTGTGTGTGTGTGTGTATGTGTGTGTACGTGTGTGTGTGTGTGAGTGTGTGTGTGTGTGTGTGTGTGTGAGTGTGTTTGTGTGTGTGTGTATGTGTGTATGTGTATATATATAGTGAAGCAAGTCAGTCAAATTTGCATGACAAGGCTTTAACATGCATAATAAGCTGCTAGCCCATGTCGCTTATTGTGTAACGTTTTCCACACGGATAGATGAGAAGAACACTGATTATGTGAAACCATCAATTTTCTGCTTAGTGACTTCTTATAGGCCAATTTATTTTTCGAAATCTGTTGCCCTATTCATGGATAAAGATTGATTTGACCCCAGAGATTTAGTTCTGCATGTTCGGATTTGATCTTCCATTCATTTGAAGGTCTGGGTCAAGGTTTGAAGGGAAGGAAATGTGCAGTCTAAAAATCACTATCAAAAGCGCCTCACCCATAGTGAAAGCACCTCATTGAAAGCACCTCATTCATAATGAGTCACTTTTGCCTCTGGCGTTTGTGTCACTTGTAACTTGACAGTGCTTGGAATGTGGAGAAGGATTTGTTGTAAACTATCATTTCTTACCATGGCAATGAATATCTGAAATAGCACCAATATCTGCAGATACATTAAGCTTCGTATTCGCCTGATGCAGTTTTCCATTAGCAGCATTGACAATGTGGAGACATTATTCATCCACCACTTGTATTAATGAACCGGCAAAGTTTTTCTGCCTGGTTTGTGGAGGTGAGATGAGGTGATTAACACAAGCAGGTGTTGCTGTGCCTGCTTTCACTGAGCCCAAAGACGCTGATGATTAAACAAAAAAACAATGTTCTCACTTCATTTGCCTGAGACAACAGTAGAGTGGGCTGTTGAAAAGCCCTCGTTCAGCTAAACGCTCTGAATCAAGGGATGGTGTCTGATGGGTGCAAATGAAAAATTCTCCTCCACACTTTCATTTTTATTCTTGCTGGGCCCACTAATGCAATGTGCTGTAAAGCATAAAAACAGGCCTGGACCTAGGGTAAGCCTGTGTGTGTATAGATAGCATGATTGGAACACATTACAGCGTCTTGGGAGAAGTTTGTTGGATCAGGGTGGATTATAAGGAGCCGTCTGAGATCATTTCAGACAGCACGTCCTAGACTATGGCTCCTTGTGCTTCTTCACTGATCTTAATCTAACATGGCACCGTCAGCTACGTTGCCTCCTTCAGCAAAAAGGAACGATGACTAGGGATATGGATCTGAGACTTGGCAGCTATAGCTCCTCGCTGTGTTGACTAAGGGAAAGAAAGGCAATTATTTTCTAAAGAATAATGTTTCGAAATGAATTATAGAGGCATTTTGTCAGGGCCGGTCGTGATGATCAGACCGAATATCTCAGTGGGTGAAATCTGACACAGAAATGGATGGAGTCGGTGCCAACAAGAGCAGAGGGGGCATTAAGACTAAAGCGTTGGAAGCGGCGCACGGATTTCAGGATGCGTAACAAATGCATGTGTGCACTCGAGCAGTCGGGCTTTCTGCTTTTTAAGATGGATTGGAAGCATTTGTCCTCAAGAGATTACAATCACTGGTGTTTTGCAATATTCCACAATTTCGCTTCAATCCGCAGCCCAAGTGGTTCATGTGCATTGCCAGGTGGTGCTCAAGTCTGATTGTGGTCGTAAATTGCTGTTTGTCTGTTTGCATTTAGCTTCCTGTAATTTTCACTATGTTTCTTTTTTTTCTGTGACTCGATTTCAGCGACTTATTTGTGTTTCCTTGTGCGTGGAGTGTGTTGTGAGGCGGTTATGAATAGCGAGGCTGAGCAAGGTAAGTGCGGTGGCGCCTCTGTGGCTTTGGCTGCAGGTGTCTGAGGTACAAAGGCTCCGGCGCAGATGCGGTGGGAGAGGCAGGCAGATGCTCGGACCCCCTGAGATTTGCACACATCAGAAGTAAGACTTCAAAGCCTTCGCACGGTGACACCGCGGGATGGGTGTCGGGTAAGCCTGCTCTAACTTAGCCTGCGTCTGATAACGATCACCTGGGCTCGAACTGCTTGCCACCCCAACTTCGATGTGTTCAAAGAGTAATCGCCAAAACTTTACTGATCATTTGCAACTTTTTCTTTTTCGCTTGATGCAGTTCTCAGACATAGGCAGACTGTGAATGATTGTTTAATTGGGGCCATTACGAGTCTATTATCAGTTGATTGACTGGGTCGTTTGTCCTCCAGTTACATGAAAGAGAGAGTCCTCGGCCCAGCGCCTTTAGAAGACTGTGGTGTCTCTTTCAGTGAAATGAAATGATAATAGCTGTTGAAGAAAAGAAGAAATTGGAGGTGTCATCTCCATTTTGGATTGTAGACTTGACGCAAAAATGGGAAGGCACTGTGGAGAATCGATGTATAAATAGGATGCTAGCCGTTCTCTCATAACCATAATCATACACTCAGTCAGTGCTGAGCACACTGTGCCCAGTGGGGGCTGCAGTCTGCCCGGCTTATCTCAGGTCTCACAGAAAGCCCGTGACTCAAAGGAGCTACATATCTATAATTTGTCCAAAGTCATTAGGCCATTTTATCATTTCCTTAGATTCACTCCCGGCTAATCTGGAAAAAAAGGGAGAACTGGGTTGTCTTAAACACAACTGAAGCCTGCTGAAAACATCCAGTGTGGCAGTGCACATTTCATTCTATTAGCCTAAATGCTTTTAATTTTAAGAGGGTGTTAGGACATGAAAAGCTCAAAGATTTCTCAAAGCAGTCTGTGGGACTGATGTCTCCATTTGTTGCCCACGAAGAGGTGAAGTTCAGGCCTTTTTCAGGGCTGCTGAATGGAGCATTATGTTCCTGCTCTGTGCGCTGCCTGGGATCTGTTGTTGGAGCGGTATGCCGGGAGACACTTGAGGAAGTGCCATGGGGGGGAGATGAAAGTGAGTGCTATTGCTAACATCCACCACAGGCAGTTGTTCATGAATATCAAAGAACATCTGCGAGCGGCAGTGTCGCTGGGAATCGAAGCGAGGGGAGAAAAACATACTCACAGTCATTTCCAACATACAGGCCATGCTTTCAGTCAGTCATGGGCTGCCAATAAATAAGACGTGTCAACACATTTCTTTTTCCCCGTGTTTTGCTTATTTATTCCTCAGTGCTAGAAATGTCGTTCACTCTTTAAAAAGTAGTGCAGAAAAAAAAAAAATCATTCGAAGATGTACCATCATAGCAGGCACACCGCAAGTTTACAAGTGTCACACAGACACAGATAGGATTATTTTAAATCGGCTGCTGCCACACTTCTCACCCCAGCGGCCACACAGGCAGAACATGCCTTTATCCTGCGGCGTAACTGGGGCTCGCAGCGTGGTGCTTCAGGAGCTTTTTAAGAGCAAAGACTCGCTGCTTATTTCCCCACTGTGCTCTCTGTCTTGGTGACCCTGCCTCGTGCAGGCCATCGCCTTGGCAACACACGGGGAAAAAAAACAGGCGCTCTTCTTGAAGGGCTTAGACACCGGGGTCGCCACTAATCTTAGGAGGTTGCAGTAAACAGTCTGAACGAGAGCCGAGAGCACTTCAAGCTGCAGAATGATGGCCAGAGAGTGTACAATGCTGCAGGGAATGGCTATCCTAATGTTTCCAAATGGGGAAAATGAGGGGGGGGGGAATATTCATGGCAGCTGGAGGGGAACTATTCATAGTTTACATTAAAGGCTCAATTTTAAATGCTGTTTCTCACAACACTTGAGGAGGAATATGTACATGCACTTGTAGTTTCAGCATTCTTAATGCTATTCTCTCTGATTTTGAAGAGGAGAGAAATAATGGTTGTCAGTTTCGCACACACAGCACCTCCAGCGTCTCTCAGTCGTTCAGTAGATGAGACTCTCTGCTCAATATTCCTTTGAATACTTCACACTTAGCGGCTTACTGAACCCAGGGAGACAGTTACGATATTATTCATGCACACCCTGTGTAGTCCTGTCCTGTCTGCACTTGTGTTGCTTTATGTTGCGCCATGATCCTGGAGGAATGTTGCTTCATTGCACTCTGTACTGGGTAATTGGTTAGAATGACAATAAACACTTACTTTACATGCTGAATTAAGTATTATTGCTTATTATAGCAGGAATAACAGTTAATGAGGTGTTTTATTTAAAGGGGACATATTATGCAAAACTCACTTTAGTTATAATAGGTCTATGGGCTTTACAAAACATGTTCATGAAGTTCTTTGCACAAAATCAAAGAGATCTCACCAGCTTTATTCTTCACAGTTTCAGTCCCTTTCAAAATGAGCCGTTTAAGGGCTCTGTGACTTTTATGCAAATAAGCTGTTGCTGGCCACGCCCCACCCATCCCATACTTACGAAATGAAATGAACAAGCTAGTTCATACTCAACACAACACTTCATGTGTGACTTGTCTTTGCCTGTAGCCATAGCGCTCGGCGTCTTATGTGTGCTCGTAAAACCAGCAGACAAAATGACAGATCTTCAACTAACCTACTGGTTGGGATCTCGACAGATGAGGGGCGGTTCTATGCAAATTGGCCCAGTATTATGTCACAATGGGCTCACCGTCCAAACGACTCGTTTTGAAAGGGACTGAAACTGTGAAGAATAAAGCTGGTGAGAGTGATTTTGTACAAAGAACTTCATGAACATGTTTTGTATAGCCCATAGACCTATTAGAACTTGTTTTTTAAAAAAGTGAGTTTTGCATAATACGTCCCCTTTAAATCATGAATAATTATTGTTTTTAATATGAAAAGCAACTATTAATGATAAGTTAAATGTTAATGTTAAGATATTGTTTGTGCGCTCTTCAAAAGTAGGAGGTATAACCTGTCCCGCAACACCCACACAGCTCTCCCCAAAACACCCTCCCAACCCCTGGGCCGCCCCGCCACCCCTGTCCTCAGCACTGGGCTGTTTAGCAGTGGCCCTCCAGTACATCTGGGATGAGTTAGGCTGACATTTGTGTTCTAGAACTAATCACCCAGTATCAGTACCTTACCTCACTAGAGCTATTGTGTCTGAATACACTCAAATCCTCACAGCCATGTTCCAACATTTAAGATAAGACAAACCTTTATTACTCCCACAAGTGGGAAATTTGCATTGCTACAGCATAAATTGTATCTTGTTGTGTTGTATAGATACAAAAACTATAAAACACAACAAGATAAAAATAAAAAGTACACTTTACAACTAATACAAAAAATATAAATATACACACTTGTATGTGCATGCGAATATATGTGTATATATAACCCGTATATGTATGTGTATATGTACATAGTGGAAATATAGATACAGGGGGTCCTCGAGTTACGACAGATCCATTCCTTCGACAGTGATGTAACCTGAATTTTGGTGTTAGTCGAAACACACCCTAGCCTAAGTCACTTACCGATCCTAACACAGTTGTAACATCATAAAAACACAACTAAGCCACAGAAAAAGAAAAGGAAAACTTCCTCACTCATACGCCGCGATACTGCGTATTCTTCCACGGCACGCAACCAAACTAGTTTGCCCACGTAGTCCGTAAGTACGAGGCTGATGGTGTAAGCCGAGTGGGAGCGGGAGTGGGAGTGAGTGTTGAAATGTCATATGTCGAGACTGTTGTAACCCGAGGACCCCCTGTGTATATATGTATGAACACTGTGGGTATATATACAGATGCACATTGGAGTTTCCTCAGCTGTTTGAGTGGGCTTTGATCTAAAGCCCTCCAAACAGAAAAGAGCCTGTTGCTGCAGGAAATGGGGACAAACTCCCTATTGATTCCCATCATTTCAGAATAACAGTTGCATGAGTAGGTGTCTACGCATAATGTAGTAAAATAGCTTCGTATTGTATATTATTAGTTTAGTATGCTAACCGGTTAAACTTCTCAAGATCAACAACTGTGACTTATAAAGATAATGGTATACTTAATAATTAATGCTTTAGCACAGTCAAAGCTCTTTTCCCATCTCCTCACACGAAACAGAACTGGAAATAGAGTCCATTCTCTTCCCCAGCACTTATACAGCGTGAGGACATTTAGCCACATTTATAATACAAATGTGCTGAAGAACTGCATTAGAGAGAGATCCTTTCTTTGAGTCTTAGCGCATCGTCCATTTGCGCTGCTTTGGGCTCTCTTTACGAGCATCAGTCCTAATGAGGTATAAAAGATCATGCCGTTTTCAGGACTCGAGCCTTGCTCCTTCTTTACTCTTTATCTCTATTACTGCCGGAGCATAGGGAATGAAACTCATCCCTGAATGGACCAAAGACTCTTTAATGGTGCTCTCCTTTGAGTTAGCCTCTACACCCCTGCTTTGATACTTGGCGAGGGAAAGGCTTGCTTTCCGGATGTTGAAAAGGTGATTATGCCTCGCTTTCAGCGGGCTGTAAAAGATGGCACAAGTAGCACTCCTCAGCTTGTGTTTGGAGGCAGTTTTTTCTCTCCATCTTCTGCTTCCCTCTCCAGCTGTTCATCACCAAGTTTGGTGTTAAAATGCAAAAAAAAGAAAAAAAAAAGAAAAAAAATCTTTTAGTTGCATAACAGTCAAACACACGTAGCAGTCATATTAACTAATATGCAAAGCCAGAGGGCGATTTGGGATTTAAATGTTCTTGATGAATCAGCCGTGACAGTGGCATTTCCATACACAGCCTTGGTATTCAGGAGGGAGACTGGAACGCTCGGGCTGAAATCATTATAAATACAACCGCACTGACGTTTTGACAGCATCAACCAAATATTCATGCAGATTGATGCACCTCTACCTACCTGAGTGGAGCACTTCAGCACTTCTACCTATGATAATGCCTTTGTAGAGGCTGAATAAAAAAGAAAAAACTCTTAATGTTTGGCGCAGCCTGCTAGCAAAAAAAAAAAAAAAAAAAATCCATGTTGCTCAGACCCAGTGTCAGAAGCAATTAAAATGCCTTTTGCCATTTTGTGAATAATGTGTCATCATTTGCAGTACGAAAAAAAAAGCCTCTATTTGGAGGATTTTTTTTTCCCCCAACTGTAAAGGTCGTAGAAGCATACTTCAGAACATCTCGTGCACTCATTCCAACCTCTCGATCAAGCTCTGCCGAAAAGCGGAGGGGGTATCAGAGCCAATCTATCTTGCGCTGAGAGCTGAGCAGGGAAGGCAACCTGCCTTCAGAAATGCCCTTTTCTGTTTCACTGCTAGCTGACTGCATTTTTACAATATCTCTGGGCATCAGTGTGCATTGAGGAAAGATGTTTGCACATTTCGTTATGATCATATTTGACATTTCCAAATATCATGTGGATTGTGGATACAATACTGTATGTTTCAAGCAGCATTAAATATTTCAGAGTGTGTATGAAAATGCATAAATAAAGCAAATGTATGTGGCATCGTTCCCAACGTAGTACTGTCACAAGTCTTTAACATGTTGACCCCTTAATGTGTAAAACCTTTAGTCCAAGTATTCATTTTGATATGGCCTATTATTTAGTATTTAACCATGAGTGATTAAGTAATCACTAACTAGTGAAGGTATGAATGAAACTAGTAAGGTATGTACTTATGAGACTGGGGTATGAAAATCTGAACCAACAGACTGGTCTTTACAGTTTAAGGCACTGCCCAGTACTCTGCTAACACCAGCAGAAAAGGCTGGACCAGGTATCGGAGGAACAGAGCAAATCTAAATAGGTCATCTAAATAGTAAAATAGGTCATGTGATAACACTAGTCACCACAAGTAGCCTTGGAACCGTGCAGCAAAAAATCAAAGTTTACACAATTTTTCACTTACGCCACATGTTCTCAATCAGCCAAGAGATTTTACTGTGCAAATATAACAAACCCTACAAATCAATAATCACCCAAACCTTTTTCATGAACACATCCCCTGAACTTCTCATGTTCAGAACTCATCCAGCTCTTCATTAGGACCTGTCAATATGGTTTAGGAACACTCTGACTTACCGTGATCTATAAAACTGATAAGAACTTTACAATGTTGGCAAAACTGCAGTTGCCCATTTTACACAACCCCTGTTGACCTGAAAGTAGTTTTAGCAGGTTGAGAGGAGTTATGTGCAAGCTCTTATGATGGCCAATCTTAAGTGAAGTGCTTCAGTTAAATATGGCAGATTTAAATGCTGGGCATCAGTGTCCTGTGTCCATTGAAGAGAGGTTTGTGTTTACTTGTAATCATGGCATTTCAAAACATTGTGCAGAATGCTGACCATCTTTATTCTGTTTGATGATACATTAGACATACCATGTTTGTTGTAGTTGTGAGGGATTAGGATACACAGCATTTTGAAATGAACCTCTTGTTAACCACATTCTGTGTGGTTTTAATTGATTTTATCAAAATATCATTTATCATATCATTTATAACTAGCAGTACCACTAATTACAGTGCTAACACATAAATCTACATTTCAAATGACTAGTCTCTGACTTTACCTTGAGGTTAAAAGAACCTACATAAGGTTTGTTTCAATATGCAGTGGAAGAGATTGGTATTTAATGAACCATTAAAATTTAGAGGCAGAAAGGGGTTTGATTAATGCTCCTACTGTTTCTTAAAGGGAGGGTGAAATCATTTAGAAGTAATAACATGTCCTTCTGGGTTCAGGGAATGTGCTGCAGACTGTTAATGGTATGATGTGTGCTGTCACATACCGACACTGATTAGTGTTTAGCACATAATTCTATATTTCTTGATTGTGCCTTTTTTGTCATTAGCTGGATGGTGGTCGTTACATTTTACATTCATTAATTCTTTACACCTTGGAGATAATCCCTCTGCCCAGCAATTATCTTTGTCCTGACATTGTAATGTGCTCATGTTTTATGTAAAGCCCAAGGATGAAATCTCCAGTGTGTGAGCAGAAGGTTTTGTCTTGTAATAGTTCATATTTGAGACACGGCAGAGGAGCAGCTTCTAGCTGTTTCCGGCCTGCATGGGGTTTCGCTGAAGTGGAGCACAAAGAGACTGGAGGTAAATGAGTTCAGGCTCCATTTACATGTGTACCCCCGCTAATAAGGCACAGGGAAGAATGTACACTCGACTATAAACCATTTTATTATTTATGACCATTGGAATCCTTCATAGTCCATGGTTCTGAGAATGGAGACAGAACATTCTGTGAGGTTCAGAATGCTACTGCATTTACGAGACATTATATTGTTAACAGTGCTGTTTAGGAACAGGTGAAGTTTTCAGTAAAGTGATCACTTCCCAATTAAACGTTTGGAGACACGTGTTTGTTTGAAGTTTGTTTTTTCATTGTTTGATTTTCACAGTCACTTTAAGTCAGTAAAAAAAGATATTGCCAAGGGCTGTGTTAACAGAAAACAGCTTTATACTTTGAATGTATTTTACAGCTGTCAGCTTCATGCTCAGCAAGAGTCTTTTACGGTACGAAGAGCAGGATTTGGCCTTAAGTAATGACTTGACACATGTCACAAAGATTGTCAAAATGTTTTCTTGCGTGATAACCTTTCCCGTAATGAACCTGATTCGTTTTTAAGAGGCCCATTAGATTTAAAAAGGCTGTTTTTGCTACTGTGCTGATATGTGTAATACGTGATAATGTAAATGTAAAATGTGCGGCTGTATGTTTAAGACTGATATATGTAAAGAGGCTCTGTTCCAGCTGGCTGCCCTGCACTGTGCTTCATTCAAAAACCAGTCCAGGCTGAAACAACTTTAGTATGACTGCATGGGGATATACTGCTGAAGGCAGAGCAGGAAGATGACTGTAAATGCATTAGTTTTTGTGACATCGTGAAAACAGTGAATTCAAAATATGCTGTTCCTGCAGTTTATTTCCTCCATATGGACCATATGGGCAATGGAGTTAACTTTACTTTTTCAAAGTTTATGAGTATTTACATACTGTATTAAACTTTTATTTAAAAAAAAGGTGATAAACTGCATTTTCAGTGTTATCGACCCTTTACTTTAACACCCTGAACTGCTGGCTTTTTATTCATTTATTAAAATAAGGTATGCTGTTGAGGAAGGGAGGTTTGGAAGTGCAGACCAGTAAGTCAATCCTAGATATGGTCAAAAGTATCTTTTTAATGAGAAAATTCTGATGTTTTATGGTGCGCTCATTGCTGACGCAGGCATTCAATTGCACGGACACAGTTTGTGTAAATCAATTAACAAGAAAAAAGAAATGCGATGGCAGTTGAAGGGCACTGGCAACCATGCATGAGCTAGATTAACTAGCCTCATTTTGTGCACATTTGCACTGCAAGAGATATTTGTTTCTTTTTTCCCTTTTGTGAAAGTATGTAATTGATTTTTTAAGCTGTCGGTTATGTTGTTGGCTCTTCTTGTGGGGTGTTCGTTTGAGGTGTCTGATCCTGATATCCTGAGAGAAGTGTTTCTATTAAATTAAATTGCTCATTTAAAGCCCAGCGGTTTTTAGAGGAACAAATATCAGAGAAAAAGTGTTTAGTATCAGATCAGGTTTTGGTCTTTTGATATTATGTGATATTCTTCCATTGCAGATTGACAAAGAACATGATCATTTATAAAAAACGTTTTGATGTCCTTAAACTTGAGATGAGCAGTATGTTTTAGCCTTGTCCGAGCCCTAAGTTTGCCCCTTTTCTTCTGTGCTGCATGTTTAGGGCCGAACTGTTACGCGGACACTGCAGTGATTCCAGCTGGCCGCGAGGTGAAGATTGACGAGTGCACCATCTGCTACTGCACGTACGAGGAGGGCACCTGGCGCATCGAGCGGCAGGCTACCTGCAGCCGGAACGAGTGTCAGCCCAGCTAGAGTGGCCAAGGGCCATCCAGCGCTCACAACAACCCCTCCAGCCTTCACCTAGACAGCTTCGTAGCTGCCCAGCACAGTGGCTCTGGGCTCATACGGGCTGCCAGGACTCCAGCATTATGGGGGGATTACATCTGTCATGACTGTTTGTGACAGCTCGTGACTATATGACCTCAGACTGTCGAATAGCATGTAGCACAGGGGGGTTAGCTAGCCTGGGACAGAGGCCAAGGGCCAGGCCACATAGTGCTACATTCCTCATGCTGTGGCACAGCCTCAGAGCTGACATAAAGTGTCACGAAAAAGTGCCATGTTTATGATAGTGATACGTACAAAGGGGCATGGGAATAGATTCAGCTATATTACTACATACAGACTTTGTATTCAGATTTATAACCTGTAATAAAGGATATTTATTTATGTATGTATTGATAATACCTACGGAGCCAAGGGGACACTATCTGGTTTACAGTTAAAATGCTATTTTTTATAGTCACTGTATTTTGATATGCCGTCATGTATGTTACCGGGACTTTAGTCCCACTCATTAGAATGTATGGAGCATAAAACAGCTGTCACTGTGGTTGAAGGAAAAAAAAAAAACGTCAGATGTCAGAGGACAAGCTGTTGTCAGCAATCACTCACAATGTCGAACACACTTCTCAGTACGTTCCGCAGCTCAATGGATGTGTTGAACCGTTTAGGCAAATCAAAGGAAAAAAATAGCAGCTTGCAGATGTTTGTACCTTAGGTTTTCTTTTGTTGTGTTTGAAACTGCGAAAAGTGCATTTTAATAAGACGTGATTCTGTATTTGTGTTTACATGTTTCAAATAAATCAAGTTACACTGTGCACATGTCTTTGGACTCTCATGTCAGGTTAACTGGGGATACCATCCAAGTCTGGTGGCATTTTTAAAAAGACAGAGACATGCTCAAAATGTCAAGCAGAGCAGCTGAAGGAAAAAATGCTGACATTCATCTGGAGCATCGCTTGTCCAAAGGGCTGAATGAGACCCAGCTGTTACTTATAGGACATGACTGCCACCCTGCAAGTTTCTGAAACTCTTATCAATCAAGCTTTCAGTGATTGCATCCAGGGGTGGCTGACATAAATGGGCTAGTAAGGCTAAGCCTACCTCCTTCTCTCTAAAAGCAAAAAGGCATTATTGCTAGGCTTCATGTTTGGCATTCACATTGTGTCCTGTGAACAGATGACCAGAGGCTGAAATTCTGTGGAGCCAAGAACAACATCACCACCAATGTGTTGTAAATAAAGAACTGTCTGGGATGGAGCTGATTTACCTCAAGCCAATGTTGCAGACTCAAACAGCCTATCTGCCAAATGTATGACTTATTAAATGCAGTGAAATGGCCCATAGATCCATTTGGTGACGTCCAGCTCTGCCTTAGTCAGTAGATAGGACAGGTAAATCTGGTTCTAAAATCTGATTGGCTGAGACACTTTTACTGTATTACTCTGTTAATATTACTACAGTACTAGTATTGCTATGAGTCTTCACTGATTGTATCAGCTTTGGGATGACAGGGTCCCACTCCACTCAAAGGCCAAAGTATTTTGGCCGCTACCCCCTTCTTGATGCGCTGTCGGTATACTCTGATGGACTGTAACCCAGAAGATAACTGTCATAATATTGACAGCTCAGTTGACAGGAGGATTCAAAACTATTTAATGTTGAGCTCCTGCCATGGAAAACGAGGGTGGTAAGATGACATGTCTTAACGACAGGTGTTGTGATATTAAAGGATTATGAACTGCATGCAGCATCCAAGTAATTAACATCATATGTCATCTCTTAGCTGCAACTGAGTCTGATGAAAAGTCTCTAATTCATAGTTACAAAGAGCATAATAATGATTTAGTTGCACAAATCAGAATGTACACTTTAATTGCCACTCTCCTACACTATTTAAAAGTACTGTATTATTCCTCTTCAGTGGTCTTATCCACAGCACAGATGTCATGTCTCCTCCTTCTGAGAGTAACAAACTCAGACAGACCAAGTGACTTGAATTATTCAATTGTAATATATAATTGAATCATCTTTGACAATGTGTAAAAATCTTACAATTAATTAAGGCTGCATGTTATCACTACACACCAGTTTAAAATGTATTAATGGAATGTATTTATTTTTGTATAATTAGCATTCTCCGTCCTCTGTTATGCCTCCAGTATACTGCATCATTTCCTTCTTTGATCCAGGGTTGCCAGACAACCAGCATATTCCTCCATCAAGGAGACGTGCCTTCGGGCCAGGCTTAGGGATTGTGGGAAATAAAGTCAGATTCATGCACATACATGACAGCCTAAAGTGCTACCCAGCTAGAAAGCACTGTCATCCATCAATCTCCCACATCAAGCTTTCTCTCTCTCTTTGTCTCTCTCTCTCTCTCTCTCTCTCTGACGAGCAGTAAGTGTCATAAGAGTAAATATGGATTATCAACATGCGTTCTCGGATGCCTCATCTTGTAGGCTCTGACCCCCCTAGTGGGTGTACATAATAGCCATTAATGTGTTTTCATTCTCCTTCATGCTCTCTCTTTATTTCTTACCACCCACTAACCCCCATCCTCTTTTTTCTTTCCCACAGTATAATGAACAATGTTCAGTGGACAATGTAAAATGTTCAGTGGCTGGATATCCAGCCAGCAATAGTCGTTCACAAAGTGACCACTGAAGAAGGGCTGGAGAATATAATTTGTTATTGGAAAAAGAGAAGCATAGACTCTAGCTGTGCCAATAAGGCAGCTGTGTCTAACAAAGTGGGCAGAGATGGTACAGTGTTTAAAAACACTGTGCCCAATATGCTCATACACAGCACACACAAAACATACACTACCCTGTCACAGCCTGGTGTGCTGAGAATGGTCTACAGCAGTGGTCCCCAAACTTTTTTGCGCCATGGACCAGTTTCACGCAAAACAATATTTTCACAGACTGGTGTATATATACAACTAAAAACAGTGTTTGTTTTTTTCCTAATTTTCGCTAGCTTGTGTACCATATCACCTGACCGAGACGAGCGTTTTTTTCAAAATAAAAGATCTTTCAGACTCTGATAATCAATATTTTTAATTCTGTCTTTCTGTGACGTCCGAAACCAAATGACTCAAGGACTGATACCGGTCTGTGGCCCAGTGGTTGGGGATCTCTGGTCTACAGTAATAATATCAGGTCAGCAGTGGACCTGTGTATAGAATGTCTCGGTCACACCCCCAACGAAGTCAGTCGCCCGAATGTTAGGGGATATATGGCTCTGGGCATGAAGGTATGTGTGGTATGATTGGTCACTAGGTGTTTAAGGAACTCAGGTGCAGTAGTGGAGCCTCATTTACTCCATACCTGGGTTGCTAGGTACCTAACGACATGTCCATCTGTTTTGTGTTTGCCATTAAGGATATTTATAGCCAGCCAGGCCTCAGAATCTTTGTGTGGTCACCCCATACCATTCCATTGTGTGTGTTTGTGAGAAAGTGTGGAAAGTCGGAAGTCTTGTTCTGCGTGTTTCCAGGCGTAAGAAGGAAAAGGACAGGCTCAGCTTAAGGACCCGCGTGGAGCGGCTAAAAACTGTCTCTACCCCGGCAAGACAGAGGGCTTCCTGCAGCAGCGTCCCCCGTTTGTGTTTATGAGCCGTTGTGATTGGAGTGATTTCTTTTGTGTTGTGAATTTCTGATTAAAACCTTATTTCCACTTCAACTCGGTCTCGAGGAACTATGTCCACACGGCACGACATGACAACCTGTGGGGGTCCTGATTTATTGGTAGAAGGTGACTGATGAATTGTTCCAGTGATAGTCAATATTTGAGTTACAGTCAATATTTGTTAACCTGCATGGGCGTATCTAAAGGTGTGGGCAATACGGCAAAAATCTACTGTTATGATACATTAAGAATTTTTCACAATACACTGTGTGATACTGTCATTTGACAGTCATGCTCTTTTTGGTAAATGATCATCCAGTTGGTCAGTGTTATGGCCAAATATTGGTGTTATCCACAATATGCTTAGAAAAGCATATTGTCACATACTGTTGCAAAATCAATAACAACAGTGACTATCATTGTATTGCCCAGACCATCTATATAGTATTCGCACATTATGAATTGGCCAGTGAGTGAAGCTACAAGGTAGGTGTACAAAAACTGGAAATTTAATGTATTACGCATATTTAACAAATTCAACTGTGGAAATATTACAAAAATTCTTTAAATAAACAACTCATGAGCATCTGTTTAAAGACTTTGTCCTCTGATCTGTTTTGCCATAAAATATGCATTATCGCTTAAAAAAAATATATAAATGGTCTGAGCTATAACTTTTAGTGTTCATGTATGCTTGGTTTCCTTTGCAGCGAGAGCCCAATTATGAAAGCTTACTCTAATGACTACATATACTGGAAGATACCCTAAATTAGTCTTCCCTTTGAAATGGAATTCCCCAACGTGTCTTAATACCCAGCCAGCCTCAGCTTCCTTCAAAAGGAGCTTTTAATGAAGAAAATCTGTTGCAGAAGCCCAAAACTATTACCCTGTCCTGCTTCAAGAAGACCCCCCCCCCCCCCTCCAC
>JBBIGA010000146.1:14167831-14185331 GCA_037576975.1 Alestes dentex
GTGTGTGTGTGTGTGTGTGTGTGCGTGTGTGTGTGTGTGTGTGTGTGTGTGTGTGTGTGTGTGTGTGTGTGTGTGTGGGTGTGTTTGTGTATGTGTGCTGCACAAAATTATTATTTTCAGCCCAGTCATGACACTGCTTTGTGTATTTGACAGTCCATGCAACACACACACACACACACACACACACACACACACACACACTAACATGCCACTGCCATGTCAGTGTCACCGCTGAGTTGAGCATGATCCACCACCCTAATAATACCTGCTCACTGGTGGTCCTATGAGGGTCCCAGTCATTGAGGAATGGAGAAAGAGGCTAACAAATGATACAGAGAAACTCATGGACCACAGTCTGTAATTGTGTACAACAAAGTGCACCTATGTGCTCAGTGAAGCCAATAAAATGGCTAATCAATATACATTCACTGGGGTCTTTAGAATGCGAAGAGCAATTCAATATCTAAAATGTTTGTTGCGGTTTAAATGCTTAAATTGTCTGGAGGGCAGCCCAGCGGAACTTTCTGAATAAAGAATCAGGTGATGTTATACAGCCCCCAGGTGTGGATTAGTGTGTTAGTCTGTTTGTCTGGTGACCTGTCCAATGTGTTTCTCTGACTTCCTCCCCCCATGAGTGCTGAGATAGTCTCCGGCATACACCACAGCCCTGGGTAGAATTAGAGGCTCAGTTAATGGATTGAGGGGTTGATGATAGTTATTGGGCAGATCTGAGTACCTCTTCTAAGCTCGAACATGGCACTTACTGTGACAAGAAATTGTTCCCCATGCCTTCCATAAATTAAAAAGCGTACAAAAAAATAGAATAGTGATGTAGTGTGTGTGTGTGTGTGTGTGTGTGTGTGTGTGTGTGTGTGTGTGTGTGTGTGTGTGTGTGTTTTTGAGTAAAACAGAATGGCCGGTTAAGAAGGATGTATGCCACCCTACTCGACAACCTTCTAAAAATACACATAATTACACGTATAGTTTGGTGGCCAACTGTCTTATGGGCAGATCTTAATTACATTTCGGCAGTTTATTTGCATCTGTGTATATACTCATACAGTGGTCCGGTGAAAGACAAAAGGTACACAGAAAATCAAGGGATAAATCAAATGATATTTGTAATGGCACTGAACTGTTTCAAATGCTTGAAGTTATTCAAGACAATTTCAAACCCAGAAATGAAGTCATGAGGGGTAATACTTTGTGCCACATCTCACTACTAAAGTGTTTTAACTAAAGATTCAAAAAATTGAAAATAAAATGTTGTCGATGTTTCTTTTGGAGGAAAAACAATGAATGTTCCTTTAAGATGAGTCAAACAAGGCTTAGGGTTTGTTTTGTGCACTAACAAACACAGAGGTCAATCTGAGCCACTATCTCCAGCGTTAAGCACAGTGCAGAAGCAGAATGAGGCCTGTGGAAGAGTGTAAATTATTCAAGTAAAAGCCTGAATGTGGGCACCCACAGAGAGAGAGAGAGTGAGAGAGTGAGGCAGGGCTATTGTTTTTTCTCCACTCTGTTGAAATAGAACTGCAGATTTTCAACATAATTAACTTGAGGGGTTGTTGTACAACCCCCACTCTCTTGTCAAATAACACTAATTGGGTTATTTTTAAACCAGCATTCAGAGAGCAGACAACTCTGTGCATCTTTGCTGAGTACTTACGTTAAAGACAGCCCTAGTTTACCATCAGCCATCAACACTCATCATCATCAGCGTCACTCTGCTTTGCCCAGATGTACAAGGAGCAATTTCTCCAAGGCAGCTAATATTCACACTTTAATAACACACACACACACACACCACTTTTTTCCCCTGAACGAGTTTAAACATTTCCAGCGACTTTTATAATATTATTAAATCGAGCAACCACAATCTCTAGCCACCGAGGCAGAATGGATGAGATGCTCTCTGCATCACTGAACACAAAGAAACAAACCTTTTGCAGTCAGAGGAGGAATTTCATAAAATCAAGATTATTCTCTAATGAATATAGGGCAGAAGAACTTGCTCACAGCTCGTCTTTTGAAAATGCAGCAGGCTTTTGAAATCATTCCTCCTGGGCAAATAGCCATCAAATATCTCAATGATCTGAACTGTTCTGTAGAAGTCGAGCAAATCTCTTCATCACACACAGATTAATTCTGTTAATTTCTGTGGCGTAGATGGTGCATCTTGGTTTTATGACAAAAATCTTGGAGCAGCTCCTTAGATCCTCCTTGATTTTTGAAGTTTTCTGTCATTGTGTCCTTATACAAAGCACTGACGACAAGCTGTGATTATAAATAAACGTATTTACGTGTCTTGTCTATTTAAATCCACCTTCAGTGCGGCTCTTTTGTTTATTCTTAGCACACGACCGCCACCTAGTGATTATAGTCTGCAATTGGCAATTACCTGGCTACAAAGTTTTGGGTTTTTTGTTTTATCTCTACTTTTGAATTCAGACTGTGCCGCCTGTTATCAGCCAGTCTTGAGGACGGGACGGAATTAAATAGTTCATCTGGCACCTTCTCTTATCTGGAGCTTACAATGTCGCATGTCGGTCAGTGCTGTATTTTCCCACCGTCCTGACATGTGATCAGTTTGTAGTTGATACGTTATATGGACAAAAGTATTGGGACACCTGACTTTTACACCAACAGAGACTTTACAGACACTGCATTCAAATACATAGACTTTAATACGGAGTCGGTGCCCCTTTGCAGCTATAACAGCTTCCATTCTTCCTGAAGACAAGATTTTGGAGTGTTTCTGTGGGGCCTTTAATTCTGTAAAGCATTTATGAGGTCAGGCACCGATGTTACACGAGAAGGCCCGGCTCGCTATCCCCGTTCCAGTTCATTCCAAATGTGTTGGCTGGGTATGAGTTCAGGGCGCTGTGCGGGCCAGTCAAGTTCTTCCACACCGGACTCATCCAGCCATGTCTTTATGGACCTTGCTTTGTGCACTGCTGGAATAGAAAATGACCTTCATCAAACTGTGTCGACAAATATGGAAGCATGTCGTTGTCCAAAATGTATGCTGAAGCATTAACATTACTCTTCACGCTGAGCCCAAACTGCAAACACAGGTGTGTCCCAATACTTTTGTCCATGTGTTGTTGTTTTTTTGTTTTTTTGCGAGACCCCCCCCCCCAAGAACAACCCTGACCAATCATAGCGTTTGGAGGGCGGGGTTTGTCTGAGTACAATAGGGGAAATACAAAAAGAACATGTCAGTCATTCGAGCCCTGCGGCTGCTGGTTGCTAGGCAACGAGTGACGCTGAGAACGGGTACAGAGAGAGGCAGAATGTCACCGCTGTAGAGAGGTCTGTGGAGACTGCAGAGGGAAAATAATAAGTTCTGCGTTAAATAGCTCTCTCGTCCACCCGTGAGTTGTTATTTTAAGCTGGCTCTGATGAAGCTGGACGCTGCCAGTCCTCCCAGAGTGACTCTCCTAACGCGGCCGTGCCAGACTGGCGAGGAGACGAGCAGATGGCTGTGCAGACACTTGAACCTGCCCTACCAAAGGGGTCAGTATGATTTTAAGAGCATGGCTGAGACCAACCAACCTGGCTTCATCAAATTTAACCCTCAGGCCCACCCTCCAGCTGACACTGCCCCCATGGCACCTCTACGAGACCTCGTTCAACTAACAGAGCCCACCTCGGGCCTCCTGAGTGCAGGAGCCCGAACTGACCTGAGCCTGCCAGACAAATACAGGTTTATAGACAGAGTCTATGCTCGGTCTGATCTGTGGGCTCCTGCTGCTGCCAGAAATAGGCCTCAGACTCCCACCGGCAGACCTTCAAACGACCTGTCTGAGTACAAGCGCTGGAATTCAAGAATAAAGTCAGAGTCAGCAAAGCAAGCAAGGCTCCAAGGTAACTAATATTGAGGTTCTTCAGTTGCTTATGTGCTTTCGTTGCACACTGCATTTGTTACAGTAAAACGTACAGCTGCTGGGAGTTTACAAACCTGCTCCATAGTAGATGATCTCAGTTTCTACTCTGCTATTGTCTTAATGCATTTGGGGGCAGCTGGTGGCCTAGTGGTTAGGGAGTTGCCTCTGTGATCAGAAGGTTGGGGTTTGAATCCCATGACTGCTGGTGGCACCACTGAGGTACCCATGAGCAAGGTGCCATCCCCCACCACTGCTCCCCAGATGCCCCTTGCTGGTGGCTGCCTAGTGCTTCACTTGGTGAATGGGTTAAATGCAGAGGAAGAAGTTGATGCTGTGTGGTGTGTTCACATGTGACTATAAGGGGCCATTTACTTTATTTAAACAGTTTAACTTGTTTTTTTTTTTACGTGAAACCTTGCATATTGTTTTGTACATGTTACAGAATTTAAACAACGTCCTTGATTTTTCGTAATTGTTTTTAAAAGATTTATGGGATAGTTTATTTCTTACAGAAACCAACTCATAGGCTTTTTTCTCATGTGTGGGTCTTTTGGCTTTAACAAGGCCAGACAGATGTGGATGGAACTGAACCAAGCATCACCAAAACTCCTTGGTCTGCCAAATCTTCTGGGAGGGTAGGTGAACCTCCCTCTCAGAGGAAGGGGAATTCTGTGGATACAGAAACCTTTAGCCACTGTGTTAGATTAGATGTACAGATGTTGTTCTATTTTTGTCTGGTAAAATAAATTTGTCTTTGCCATAGTAGATAATGAATTAGTAATAGACCCGTCTTAATTCAGTAATCAATGTTTTTAAAAGTAGGTAGCCTGCTTGTCTTAAAGTTTTAGGTTAATTAGCTTTAATAAGTTAACAGAGTGCAAAATACAGATTACTGTTCTGTTAATCGACTATTAGAAGTTCAATGATCCGTCAAGTTTACTTACTTTTTTAATGAACATTTTCACAGTGTGCTTAGCATTTATCTCTGCTGGAATGTTTTCAATGTATTAAACCCAGTTAGGTTTGTTTAATCTGATATTTTTACAATGACTTCTCAGATTGGCTGTGCTCTTTTCATTACTGACATATTTGACCTTACCTTTTTTCTTTTCTCATCCGGTTCTACCAATATAGGATGCTCGCTCCTCTGTTCTCTCGGAGTTTATAGACAAGGCAGCTCGGCGGTACATCTATACCTCAATGGCTCAAAGGTTAAGTCACGTACGCTGATGCTGTCTACCAGAGCATCCCTGTCTATTTCATCTGTCTTATTGCATTCTATAACTAGCACATGGATTCTGCAACCTGCTGTGAGCAGTGTCAGTGTGAAGGAGTTAATGTACTGTGGATATTTCAGTAAAAAGTATACTTACTTTTGCAGTAACTGTGATCATTTTTGAGGCAGTTTTTCATGACAGTACATAATTTGACTGAGGCTCTGATATTTTCAGAGGTTATGAGGATGTAGACTGGGATTCTAAGTTACCTCCTCGTCTCAAGCCTCCCAAGACCACTCTGGAGAAAATGGCTGACCCTGTTAATCAGCACTTCACTCTGAAGCGATACCATGGCAAACCTGAACTGTGGCAGGTTAGTCTTCTCTGCTGCACATGTGTGGACTCTCAGCTAAATATAGTGCTCTCAGTCTCTGCGCTGCACCTGATTTATACTTAGAAATCTATTATTTTCTTTCAAGGCTATTGGACCTCACTGGAATAAGCATCAACTTCGACGCACTTACAATGCGATGAAACCTATTAGTTTGTAAGTGATTTGTATAACATTTACTTTGCTTATGCATGGTTTGCATTTGATGTTATTATGAATATATTATGACATATTCTAGCCGCACAGCCTTTTCCACTAATGTAGACTTAACCATTCTAAGCAGCCTGTGATAACTGCATGTTTCACTTTCCTTCGGCTATTTCTTTTACTGCCACCAGCCTTTACTTGGGTGAATTTAAAATAAGATAAACCTTTATTAGTCCCACAAGTGGGAAATTTGCATTGTCGCGGCAGAAAGTGGACAGTACAAAGGTAAGAGCAGCAAAAAATTTAAAACAATAGAATAGAATAAAACGATACCAAGATTTGTAACACTATGAAGCTGTCTCATAAGGGTTCCTTAGAAGAGATATCTTAATGCTAAAATTCATGTTTTATAATGGAAAGTCACTGTTTTTAAAAGTAGTTCTGTATGGAGTAATGGAGTTAATGAACGTTTTTACTAGCACTATACCATGTTCTTGTCATTTTCATCCTGCCTCACATTATTAAACCACTGACATTGAACCTTGCATTTGCCATCACTCCATTTATGGCCAGGTTTCTTATTGGTTTTGCATTGCCTAGCTCAAAGGTTTTCAGGCAAGGTCTCGTAAAATCATCAGTCACTGCACATTTCGGTTGTATTTCACCTTCGAATACACTTGAGTCAGGCAATTAAGGAGTGAATACATTTATATGACAAGTTCATGTGTGTGTGTGTGTGGAGCTGCCATAACAAAAATGTGGACTGACTGGGGAGTTTGAAGTACTACTTTTACCTTTTTAATTAGCCCCACCTTTATTAGATTTAACTTCATTAGACCCCAGGAGAAGTGTTAATAGCGTGGTTTCACACTGTAAGTCTGACTGTAGAAGCATAAAATCTGAAACATTTCATTTTGTCTTCTTTTCTTTTCTTTTCTTTTCTTTCCTTTCCTTTTTTTTCTTTTTTAAAACAGCACCAGCCCATGTTTAAAATCGGGCCAAATTCCTTTATATAGGTAAGTAGTTACAGCAATTTACTCTTTGAAATTTGAGAAATAGTCACTGCATAGTGTTATGTATCAGTACCTACCAATCTGCTTTGCGGCACCCTGCCTAAGGTCTCGGGGGCAGTATTTGAACAAAAATGGAACCCTGTGAAATGGCTTATTGAGAAACTGTCATTAAAAGAGTTATCAGTTTATTAGGTACGTCTATCTAGTTGTGAGTCATATCTTTCAGAACAGTTCGAACCAGTCTGTGGTAAAATGTTGCTAAAACAGTTTAGTCGGCTGCATGTTTAAACTATCTAAGAACTGACGGTGTTTGTGCTGTGTTGTGATGACATTAAATGCCATCGGGTCAGATTTATGTTTAAAGTGTGTCTTCCTCTGCTACATAGTGGTGTGGTGGGCTCTGAGAACATGGACAATGTGGATAACCCAGAGCAAGACTTCAGACCTCTGACAGTGCTGCGTACTGTCTTGCCACCTTACACCCCTACAGCCCAGTAGGTGACCAATGCATATTTATTCTGTTACTATTAGTGTAGTTGCTCAAATAAAGTAATCAAATGACAAATTCCAAATGACTTCTCTCAGGTTGTAATGGGATAACTTTACTTATTACTTCCTGGAAAAGAACAGTCTCACCACTAATAACTAATTACTCTATAAACACATACACATCTGGGGCTGAAAAATACCCAGAAACTAGCCAGTTGAAAAACAGCTCAAAAACAGCTATTGTGATCCGTTTAGGTGAAATGGGGGCTGTCCTTCAGCACAGGGATCCATATCCGTCAGTTTCATATTAGCAGGATGCTTCAACAGATTGGGTTTTTTGAGGTTTCTCGAGGACATGCTACACTTCCTATATTCACAAAGTTTTACAGTACACACACAGACACACACACACACACACACACACATACATAAATTACAATGCTGTGATGTGTTGCTTTTTACCACATTGTCCCAAAGCAGGTGCAGAAAATTAATAGGGAATACAGAATGACAGAATTTGTGATGTAATATGTGGTTAACAGATATAATGTGTGATACAAAACTTCCGAACAATACAGTGATCAGTACTGCTATAAATTAATTTCACATTTTCAGTCGATTAATACTGTGTATGTGTCATACTTGATGTTGTGATGTGTCTTTTATTGCAGTCGTTTCACCATCCCTGGATATACTGGTAAAGCCCTACACAATAGGCCACACACATCAGCCATGATCCTGCAGAATTCACCACTCACTCATCCAGCTACTGGGTAAGGCTCATAGACAATTGTACTCACACCGCTCTTTATTTCCCCTTTCATTTTAAATGTGCATCTAACTGTGGAATTGCTTTGGGATCATTCTTGTATGTGGACAGTATATTGTGGCTGTACGCGTATGACAAAGATAACATGTTGCAACAATTTTATAATGAATTTGACTAAGAAACAAGGTTGAAAATAGATTGATTACATTATGCTAATACCCACATTTTTAAAGACGTCAGTATCAGAGCCACCAATCAGGTTGGTGCATGGTATGTTAAATATGCCATTGGTATATATGATTTGTTTTAACATTCAAAACATTTTAAAACATAAAATTCATGAATTTAGACTCAGTGTTATCAAGAAATTTGAGTATTTTTAAATACGGAATATCATTCACTATTCATTTTCTGTCATTTATTGTGTGTGTTGTCTGAATATGATAAAACAAGATAAAACAAGCCACAATCATATTGTATTTAGATGTTTAAAAGATGTCCATACTAAACGACTTGCTAAACTAAAACTAAAAGTAGAGACTTGTGTGTGTGTGTGTGTGTGTGTGTGTGTGTGTGTGTGTGTGCGTGCGCATGCCCATGTGTGTGGAGCCACTTGGATCAGCAGGTGGCAGTAATGTAGTGTATTTAGAAGTTTTGAAGCGACCATGAAGGTCACAATTGAGATTCTATCTAAGAATGTTTCCTGAAGTGCTCTTTTGAATTTGTGTGAACCTCTCTCAGATAAGCAAAGAAAGAGAGAGAAACACTTAGCTATGGCTTAAAAAATTCCTATCATGAAATTCTATTTATATAAAGACTGAATAGCAAACATAAAACTCACAGATCCATTGTTTACCCCCCCCTTTTTCTTTCTCTCCCTCTCTCTTTCTCTTTCTCTTTCTCTTTCTCTCTCTCTCTCTCTCTCTCTCTCTCTCTCTCTGTCATAAACACACTTATGCAAAACACACATTGCTTGCTGCCTCTCACTCTATGCTGTCTATCTAACCTACATCAAAAAAGTTTGTTTTCTTTTTCTACCCAGGGAAATACATGTAGGATGATAAACAATGACAGAACTGCCACTGTCTTCATCAAAAGCTCTTTTTATGCGTAACTCCCTCATGTTCCCTGCTCTGTCAAAAACACAGCTCCTGTGCCTGGCCTAGATTTACAACTCTTCAACGCTCTGCAGCCTTTGGCTAGCTTCTCCCTAAAGTCAGAGATGTCACTCTGTAGACTGAAAGCACCCAGGATGATTTAAGCATAAGTGTCAACAAGCTCATTAATCCAAAAAGCAGACTGAAACGTGTGGGGAAAAAGTTTAAGGAAGCTTGTAAATTACAGAAGCTGGGAGCTGTAAAGGAAAATTTACTTTGGGTGTTTTTGCATTAAGTATTATTGTGAGTGTGGACTGTTGTGGGTGTGAAAGTCTTTCTATATGAGTTAAGGATAAAAATACTTTCTATAGGAGCTAAGGATAGAAGTGTCTCAGACAGGCAGCAGATGAGCTCAGAAACAGCCTACCGCCCTCACACTCAGAGGCAACGGTAAAACGTCCTCAGCTTTCAGAATGAGTAGGAATGGGGCATCTGCAGCTCAAGCAGAGAGGAAGGGGGAGGAGGAGGTGTCTGAAAGAGGCACTGGAGGAAAACCAAACTCCTCACCCAGGGACCGGGTGGTTTTTTTTGAAAACGTGTTTCCTAGCCGGGTCTCAGAAGAGCTGGTTTACCGGCTTTTGGAGCAGCCTTCTCCAGATGGTCCTATCCAGAGCTGAGCTGCTCGAGCTACCGGTGGTAATAGTGGTTTTTCGCTCGACCCAGATCCATTTTCCTGGAGCCACTGGCCCTCTCAAATCTGTTTCCTCTGCTGATAAAGCAGGCCTCCCTGCTTTTCCTTACAGCAGAAAAGAGGACCAGCTAGCACCTTAAGAACTTCCTCTAACTCTGTCCTCCCCCTCTCTGCTCACACAAGAATTTCTGTTATTGTTCCTCTTACAGTGTTTTTCAAAACTTGCTAAAATACAACAAATTCTCTCATTGATTTATTCTACACACGTTTAAAGCTTGGAGACCCCAGTGGGCTTCACATCATCAGTCATACAGCTGATAATTTGATCAATTATTGAGTCCCATTGTTTCCAGGATTTCCAGTAACTGCAGTATTTTTTTTTTAACTATAACTGATTTGTGTCCTTTTTGTAGGAGCAGTTTGCCCCCCTCAGCGTACGGTCGCAGAGCCCCACTATCAAGAATGGTCACCACCGTCCCGCCAAGCAATCCTTATCTTTACCCTAAAGCTTCTACACGTCCCATCTAACAGCTCCCATTTAAGACTGTGGGACATATAAGTTTTGATAAACAGAGAAATAAAGTGGTGAAAAGGTGTGGAAAAAGATAATCCCTTTTCAAGAAATCCAATCTGTATTTGTGAATAGATCCGTAATGATGTGATGTCAGTGACTGATTCTCTGCGAGTTCAGGATAATGAGATACCTTATTAGCATAATTTCCTTTGATTCAGATGAGACGTTCTGTGAATATAGAAGATATGTCTTTGTATTACACTTTGCGTATGTGTGCAGTGAGTGTGTGTGTGTGTGTGTGTTTGCAAAATGTAATGTCTGTATATTATTTTCACTCAGGTTTTGATCTGCACATGTCAATACGAGTTGGTCTTGAAACTTGACGCTGTGTCTTATGTTCTTACGGCAAGCCTGCAGAGTGAAATTTTGTCTGAGGAATTTGTGAAGCAGTAGGAAACCTAAAAAGAAAAGCCTGTTGTTTCTCGAAAAGTGTAGTTCTGAAATGCTCTAGTTCTACGCCCCAAGCACTGTGGTTTGGAGAATAAAAGATAGAATGGCAATGTTGCTTCACCTGTTGACAGGAAATAGGAACGTGCTGGTTTCCTGTTTCCCCCCGTAACCTTTGTGTCTGTTTAAGAAGCACCCCAGGATTACGTTCACCTAACATCACTTAATTTCATGCTCGAGTCTAAAGGATGATTCACTTTTAGCAAAGTTCATTTCCCATATAGTGTATTAGTTAATATTTATTGTTCTTATCATGGGCCCCTTTTTTACGTGGGACAAATTAGTGAACTCATGCACTCATCTTCATGAATGCAGTAGTGGAATATGGTTTACAAGAGTTTGGACACAGTTTTATTTGTTTTGTTTTTTTCTTTTGAGAATGTATTATAAGTATGATTTCTTGAAAACACTCCAGTTTTATTCATTGTGCTATGTGTCAGGTGCTATTAATGAGGCCAGCACAGTCTAGTAGCATGCTTGGCTTTTTGTTCCTGTCTGTAAAGTTAAGTTAAATCATAGTCATGGTGGGAATGGCCCTGTCCACAGCATGTCCAGAGATGGAGATGTGGTTACAGATAACGTAACGTCCACCCTGGGGCCTTGGACGCTTTTACTGCCCTGACTGGGGAGGGGCCCCAGGCCTGCCTCTCCTATCACAAGCTCTCAGCTCTTTTTCCCCAAGCTTTAAAAGCTCTAAAAAAGATCAAACTGCAAAGATAAGATGCAACAGATGTGCTAGGTGACAGAGCATGAAGATATATTCAGGGAGACTGCAGGTTTGGTATATTTAGCAACTAATGTAAAGGCAAGTTAAGTTGCAAAAAAATAAATTGGAAATTCTAGCCTTTAATCTATACTGTGTGTTATGTCATGTTTGTCTCTGATAATGACCATTTGAACTGGCATTGAATAATACCACCAAAGAAGATCTTTGTGTCATAACTGCACACTGAGTTTAAACTCAAAAGACATAACTCGTTTTATTATGGTCTGTTTTTTAATTCCTTGTCAAGTATTTGTCTTTTTCCACTTGCCACCTTGATGCAGTTCCATAGCATAACATATCAAAACAATACTTCCCTAAAATGCATGTGTGTCTCTCCTCCATAATCCCAAGGTGTTCCCTTCTTGTCCTGCTTGGTTTATGTCTTATTATGGGCTTAATTTTCATGTTGGGGTCACAAACATAATGGCTGATTCACCAGCAGTCCTTTAGGCTCTTTTCCATACTCGCTCGGGCGAAAGATTAATTTCTCTCCCTCCTCTTGATTTTTTTTTCTCCTCATTTCTCCATAAAGAGGGTAAATGTCAAGCATGCCTGATTCCTTCTAGTGACACATCCATTCCAGCAGATGATTACCATAAGGAAATTGACACTTTAGTGTGCACAGGGCAATTTAATTTAGCCTGACATCTTGCTGCATAATGCATTCCTGAAGAAAGTGAGATTTCTCAGCCCAGGATAGAAAATGTAAATAAATTTGACTATTAACATGATTATCAATCATGAACTAGTCAAACTTATTTACGGATTTGAATCAATTATGGATTACATGTTTTTTAAGTTCATAAAATGGGGGATGTTTAAACAGCCATGAAATAATAAAGAGCTGCTCTTGTTGATCAGTTCATCCTGATTGATATTAATTTAATTCAGCTAATTAGTATTAGTTGCTACATCGTTCTGTGGTGAGTTTGATAAGACACAGATTTAATTTTTGTGAGTCAAATTTTTCATGTTATATTAACTAATATGTATATGTAGCTTTTGCACAGTTTCCCTAAAATTAATATCGTACAGTGGTGGATATAGTGCTTTTTCTTACCTTTACAGACATTATGTATTTATAATATGTAGCCCTTGGCTGCTGTTGCAACAGAACACAAGAAGAAGAAGAAATAATAACAACAACATGTAATTAATAAAGATAAACAAGATAATAAATTCACTGTTATTCCATGTTAGGTTATTATTGATTCATTAAAGATGTTTGAAAAACAACATTGTTGAACAAAAAATAAATAAATAAAAGAAAACAATAATTGCTATATCTTCTTAGCCTGTAACCTGTAGATTGTGTGATTTGGTCCTTGGCCTGTTCAGGAGTAATTGTCCAATCCCTGCTTAGATGGGATTTTCTCTGGGGTTCAACTGTTGCCTCTGCCTTTGACATTGAAAAACATATCAGCAGTAACTGCACTGGATTAACATGAAAAGCCCCTTCTACGGTTGTGTCAGTGTGTCAGATACCTGAGCAGAATGCTTACTGTTTGTGAGGTATCACATGTCCTGATATACTCCCATGCTCCTGGGCTCTGAGAGGCGGTAATTTATGCTGACTCACTGGGATTTTCCGGTATCTCTGTGGTTAGGAAGCCCATGTTTAGCTCTGCAAGTCTTGATTGGAGACGGCGCACACTTTGCTGAGTCATGCTCCACGTTAGTTTTCCCTCCGCTTGGCCTCTGGAGTAGGACTACACTACACCTCGGACTGCAGAGTCACCACAAAAAAATTCATTCATAGAAATCTTAGTTCATAAATGATAGTTGAAAATATGTGCAATTTTTATTCAGGTAAGACATCTTTGGTGTCTGAAGTTTGCTTCTTTAGTTTTGCACTAGAGCTATAAGGCTAATGTAAAATAAAGTAATGGCAGCTTTAAACCACCAAATTAGGCATTGTGCAAGACGCTGTTATCTATTAATATAAATAATGGTACATCACACATCTAAAAACAGGAATAGTATCTTGAGCTGCGTCCATCTTTTTGTCCATTTTTAACAGTATGTCATACAGTCTCAGAAACCACACTGAGACTTGACTTAGCAACCTGGTAAGAAGTGTGATTATGATGCTGATTGGTGGGATGTAAGCTTCCATTACTTGTTAGCTACATTAGCCTCATACCTCCAGTGCAAAACTAATGAGACAAAGTATTGACGTCTACCATGGTGGATCATCTACTGAAGGGGAAAATTGTATAAATGCCATTTTTCACAAGAGCTTAAGGAGACACAGTGACTATCCAGTAAGTTCTCACTGGACATAACGGACAGGTAGTCCAACAGACCAACATTATCCATGTTCCTTCTCTCACACCAAGACCAACTGCCTAAGAAAGTCCTCCTGGCTGACTGGAGATAAGAGCAAACTCCTTCTATGTACGTGACTCAGCAGCTAAAAGCCTGCACCAGCTGCTCCTGAGATATGGCACTCAGGTCAAATGCTAGGATCACTGGAAGAGAAAAGGCAAAATTCTCTTACTCTCTTATTACCTTACCAGAGCAACCATGAAGCAGTGTACCGGAAACATTGTTTAGAATATAATGACAAAATGCAGGAATGAAATGAGTCTATTTATTTTAACCAAACTTGCTGTCTGTCTCATTATTTATTGACAATTTCTATAAATATTAATGCAAAAAATTATGTCTCTTTGGATGATTGGTGGCAGTATCATCTGTGCATCCATCCTGAGTCAAATGATTAGTTTTTTAATAACAATAGGAGAAATACAGAGCAGGTCAGACCAAAATGAAAAGTTTTTGTGCTTTTTAAGACTGAGTCCCTGAACATGTCTGTATTCATAAATAGCTAAATAAACTCTTAAAGGCTCATAAAGGGATCTTGCAGTGTTACAGTGTTTTGCTGCAACTGTAAAAGCATGAAAAAACACTTTGTGCAGGTTCTTTAGATTTAGTTTAAAAATCTCTTTTATAATATGAATATTTTGAAGATTTTGAAAAATCCAACAATTCAAGGTTACAAACTTGATAAACAGAATGTGATATCTGTAGTGTGTAGGAAGAAATGAATAGATCTGGTATGGGAGGCCCTGTAGTTAAGACGCAGCCTACTAGTGGTTTTAATATCCTGCTATATGACATCATTGTCAGTGGTCTGTAGGGTTACCATGCTGTTACCACTCAGAATCATAAACTTTCCCCACCAAACAGTAAGTGTACTATCAGATGAATGCTTGGTACGTTTGATACATGCAACAGGAGCGGAAATAACCAGAGAACAAAAGAACAAAAATGGATTTTTCAAGCCAGCAGAATAAAAACAAGCAGTGAAGCCCCCCCGCACATGACAAACGGCTCAGGAGCTGAGGTACACTGACGAAAACCAGGCTTACAGACAAGACCGCCACACAGAGTGTACTTTCAGTGAGCTCGATGCGAAAAGGAGTGACAGACAGGAGAGTAGATATAAAAAGAACAAATAAATGAATGAATGAATGAATGAATGAATGAATGGATGGATGGATGGATGAATGAATGAATGAATAAATAAATACATAAATAATAACAATAATGATGTATGTTACATACTTTAATGAAATAATAATAATGATAACAATAATAAGTGTATTACATCTCAGAATGTAATACACTCAAACATAAATCTAGAGTGTTGTTTGACTGAAAATATACTAATTTTGAATAAACAGTATTTTTGTATATGTATAACCAGGGTCTGTACAGACCCATTGAAAAATAAAGGTTTCTGAATGGTTCTTGGCTTGTTCTAGGAAAAGACTTAGAACTTCCTTAAACACTTTACATTTTAATTTATTTACAAAAACCTGTTCTCTCAAGACTCCCGAATGGTTCTTTAGGGGACTTAAAGTGGTTCTTCCACAGCATCAATACTTTTGGGAGTACACAGTATTGGAATAATTATTGGAATAATGGCATAATGAAGTTAATTCATACGGTGGTCCATTCTTGCTATAATAATAATGATAATACTAATAATAACAGTAACAATAATAAAAACAACAACAACAATAACAGTAACGATAATAATAAGTTATTATTGTCATAATAATAATAATTATTAGTATTATGTATTTAGTAGTAGTAGTATCATTAATGTTGTTGTTCTTGTTGTTATTATAATAAAGAAGAAAAAGAGGAAGAAGAAGAAGAAGAAGAAGAAGAAGAAGAAGAAGAAGAAGAAGAAGAAGAAGACATTTGCTAGAAATGCTTGAAGAACCACAGTCTTGTGAGTGAGATCAGGTAACCAGAGAATAGCCCCCGTCGCCCCCACCCCCGTCCCACTGAGAGAGAGAAAGGAATAAATAAGAAATGAGGGGGTCCAGCTCGTCCTGCCCGCCTCATCCCATCTCATGCATGGCTGCCAGTGATGCTGCGCTGCCAGTCAGACTGTGTTGGCACGGCACGCAGTGTTGGGGTGTTAGGGTTGGTGGTGTGTGTGTGTTTGTGTGTGTGTGTGTGTGCGTGTAAAGGGGGGTGATCCGCGCGCCTCTGGCCTCGGGAAAATAAAGGGCTGCGCGCGAGAGGCAGGGCGCCGCGCGCACAGAGCCGGGCTGTGATGTTGGGCTGGAGGCAGGAAGTGCCGTGGAGAGGGGAGGAGGGAGCGGGGGCAGCCATCATCCACGGAGCGCTGAGGAGCTGCTCACATGGAGGAGCGGGCCACAGCTGGAACAGCTTCTTACTGCAGAGCCCGGGACTAGCAGGTAGGGGCCAAAAGAGCGGTACACACACTTTAAAACACTCACACACACTCACTCACTCACTCGTGTTTATACACAAACACACTCATGCGTAAAACTTTGCTGGAGGGGAGAACATAAAGGCTGGCAGAGCGGGAAAAAGAAAACTCCTAACAAGAAAACAAGAGAAGCGAGTGGAAAGTGTGTCCACCGTTCGTCTAATGTGTGTATTCCGAGCCCACAATGGACAGGTGTGTGTGAGTCGGGGGGGAAGAAACTTTTGGAAACTTTTCTTTTTTCCTCTAGTTTTCCACCCAGGAATTGTCTCTTATTCCAGAGACCCCCCAAAACACCTCACCCATCTTCATTCTGGTTCTTCTCTAAGGTTCTGAGGCTGAGGAACCCACGGTGGGGGTGCGAGGGCTCTTTTTTGGGGGGAGATGTTTAGGGAATGTCGCTGTTTCGCTCCTCGCGGAAGCTCCTCGTTCTCGCGCACCTGTTGCTCCGCTGCGCGCGCGGAGAGGAGAGGACCGTCTCGCGCGTTCTTTCTTTAGAACCAGCTTTTGTGAGAGGAGGTTCTGCACTAAACATTGTTTTTATGATTTTAGGCGAATTAAAAGTTGTGCTTGGTGTAAAAAGGAGAGTAGCACGTGAATCAGACTCGTGCGTTTCTCGCGCGCTCCCTTTTCCACCAAACTTTCAGCTATAAATAAGACGAAACTGGAAATAAATAACAACAGATCTACAAAAAAGGTACGATTTTAAAACGAGCGAAACGTTAAACCAAAGCTTAGAAAGAGACACATGCCTTCAAACGTGTGTTCCGTTTCATTTCCGGCAAGGAAAAAAACGTGAGAGACATGATAAAACAATTAATTGGAAAAAAATAAACATCTTTAAGGTTTTTAATTTTTTATGGTGATGACGAAGATTACAGTTTATATTAAACTATGGAATGATAAAATTCTGTCAAACAGCATCAAAACTGAAAGAAAATGTATGCGTTTAAATTAACCCGCATTTAAATGAAGCTCAACCTAAATTTACATTCCCGTCAGAGCTTAAAGCACTGGAGACAAAAAAACAAACAAGCAAAAAGTAGAAAGTAAGTAAATAAGAAAGAGTGAATTAAGCGGTGATGAGGTGGTGGAAGTCCTGTGCTGAATGGCAGTGGAGAGAAGAGGTGTAGATGCAAATGAGGCTCATAAAGCTTCAATTAGGGCTCCACACATCATCATCTCTGACAGGCAGACAGACAGAGAGACAGAAATACAGACAGGCAGGCAGTAAGACAGACAGACAGATAGAGATC
>JBBIGA010000146.1:14190936-14210586 GCA_037576975.1 Alestes dentex
GAACAATATTTAAAAGAAATTACAATTGCCAATGTGTTCTGTTTTTTTTTTTTTTTGTTTTTTTTTTTTCTGCCCCCCCCCCCCCCCGACTCCCCACTCCCTATCTCTCTCTCTCTTTCACTCACTGTTGTCAGAGTACCTGCACAGGATGGAGACCGAAGAGGCACAGGAAATGTCCCAAATAGCAGGTATAGCACCCTCTCATGACCTCAGTATCAGGTAGTGGTAGTGTGGTAGGCCTCAACAAACCCAAATTCTGATGAGTTCTCAAGGTAGTTTTCACGTGAGCTCAGTGACAACCAGAAAGCTAATGTGATCATGTGCTAAAGACAAAAGTTACCGTTAGTACGATCCCAGGAAAAACAGAAATGGAAAAGGGAACATGATCTTTAAATGTAGCAGGCCTGTAGCCTCCAGGAAGATGACGTTTGTGACAGAGATTCTGCTTTGGTGTTATATCATGTTAAGAGCTTTTGTTATATGTAAAATGTTTATGAAATTGTATTTTATTTTTACATTTTTTAAATAAAAGAGTTTAATGTGGTCATTTTTAAGTTGTAATAAATAAGTTGCGTCATTCAACCTCCAGTCCCAATAAGCTGTGTAAGTAATTTGGTTTTGATTCTCGTTTTTTTGTTATGTCACCAAAACCAGTGAATCTCCTTTTATTCAGCCTACAGCAGTTCAGACCCATCCATGCTGACATTATAAGGAGTCTGTATGTTTCAGTTTCAAGATGTTGTATACTAGAAAACAGTGCAGATGTCATTATCAGTAATGAGATTCTTGGACTCAGAGCCAGCGCAACTTTACGTAGTAAACTAAGTTGAATGGACAATACAATAGTAAAAAAGCATAGATAGATAATATAGAAAACAATACATGTACAATATTCAGAAAGATAAAAACATAGTACAATATACAGCCAATAGGAGAACAAGATAAAGTATACAGGATCAGGTTCAGCATGTCACAGAGCAGTTAAAGAGGCTGATGGAATTTAAAGTGTAGTAACACCGGGAAAAGTTCTAGTATAACCAGTATGAGTCACAGAGCAGGGATAAAGATTCAAACTCCTAAACTCCTGAGTTCAGAGGCAATTCTTCAACCTTAAGGGTATACAGGGGAGTGGCTAACATTTTTTGAATGAGGCACAATGCCGACCAGCCAATTAGAATGGAGGTAATTTACATACATCAGTCTTAAAAGCACTGCAGACAAAAACAGCTTATATAATTCTAATGGCTGTAGAGTGGGTGGAATGTGATCATGTAAAAAGGAATGATGGTACAAAAAAACAAAAAGGATATAGGACCACCTTTAAACCTGAATAGGTACAAAAAAACAAACTTTCAGAAGAGGATAAAATATCAGAGTTTCAGTTCTAACTCAGTGTGACTACAATAAGTTATTAAAATAGCTTTTTAACATATGAATAAATATGTCAGAACAAGAATTATTTGTAATATTTAAATTGACTATATAAGCTTTTCCAGCACCGTCTGTCACAGTAGATTCAGGATCTACTGTGAAAATAATATGGACCTTATGAACTCAAGAGAGTGAGTTTAAAGGGGCTCATTAGAAATGAACTGAAACAGTGAGAATAAGTATTGTGAAGTACTTTCTACTGAGCCTTTTTTTTCGCATCAGGAAGGGACAGTCCTGCCACAAACGAGGGGGGTGAAGAGCAGGACGAGCCAATGCCTGTTCCAGAGGACCTGTCCGCCAGCACGGGTCTCCAGCACAACAACCGCACTGACAAACCAGCGGGTGAGTCAGGCCAGTGTGTGGCCACCACCACAGAGCAAACATCGCTCAGATACAGCACTGACAAATGACCCCTTAGAGCAGACCCCATTACAAAGTAGACCAAATAACACACAGAAAAAAAAAACGTGCTTTTTAAAGTTGGAAAGAGATGGTAAAAACTTTGCTAAAAAAGCTATTGCTACAAATACTCTTTTAAAATGTAAGCTTAGACACCTGAGCAAAAGAAAAAACAGATTTTTTTTTATTGGTATGAAAAGTGTTTTTAAGAACACAATGACAGCATTCAGCATAAATCTTCATCAGATGGGTACAAGCTCTTTAAAATGTAATATAAGTGTGGTTTAACCAAGTTGTATATTAAAGTTTGGCTTGGCGTAATTTCACAGCGGCAAGACATGTGAAGAGCTCCCTTATCTATTAGAGAAGTGGGCTTGTGCACTTGTTCTGTGAAACTCGTCCACGTTTATTCAAAGCAGACATGTTGTATTATTCCTAAGAAGTATGGTACGTAACATTCAGAATAGGACTGGTCATTATCGTGTTAAAATATGTGCGTGTGGTTTTAGATCCTGATTTGAGTCCTAACCTAATACATTGCCTATTATAGCTATAGAACGTGTGTTCCTGTTTTTCCATAATCAGACAAAAAAGGAAATGGCAATCAAGAGAATCAAAAATGCATCTAGCTGAATACATTCTAAAGCACCTACCTCCAATATATAGTCATGTTTCTTTAATATTTGATTTTTATTCTTGATCATGGAAGTATAGTAAGTCAAGTAAAACATAAAACCCAGTGATACCCTTTCCACAATGCTTGTCTATTACCATAAATTACATTGTACCTCATTGTTATTTTAACCAAATTGCACAGACATTAAGGATACATACAGTGGAAAGTGATGGAGTTGGTGTATGGTACTGGTCAGTTACTTTTCTTGAAGTCTAACAATGAAAAGATATCAATAAAGATATGATCAGAAGATTTCTTCCACACTTAAGGGGATATTCATTAGACACAGATTACCAGGCTGATTATGATTCAATCAGTTTGTATGTGTTTTTCCAGCACTGGGTCAAGACTAGCGGTTTATAGGTGAAACTGGAAGAAACGTTTTGTTTACAGTGATATAGATCTCACAGTGTAAGCTTGATAAGAAGCTCTCCAGACAATGGCTACTGCATGCATGGCACACAAGCGTGAAGTAGGTTAACTAGACGCAAAGGCTGTGATGTATGCAGGAATGGAGCTGGCTAAGCTGAACTTAGCAGATGGCCTGTTTAAAATCTTGATGTATTTTAGTTTGGAATTTTCCCCTCCAGTAGCTCCAGATAAGCTTGGACTTAATGCACGCCCCAAACACTTTGAAGCTGCGGTAATTTTAAGAGAGTGAGAAAAAAAGAGAGATGTCAGAGGAAACTGAAATAGGATGTGCAAGAGTTTCCTAAGAAGAACTTGCCAGAACTCAGTTTCAACACTCATGCAGGGACATAAAATGTTCAGGAGCAACACCAGGCCAGCAAGGCATCAGCACACATGCACACATGCACACACGGCTCTGCACCTGCACTTTTTGCCATGCTTTCACTTCAACTGCCGAGCTATTCACACATGCACACACACATACACACACACACACACACACACACACACACACAAACACACAATCACTAGGCTTCATCTCATTCTATTTTAAATTGAATACTTCAACACTATTTCTTTCGTTATGTTGAGAGATGAGACAACACATTATTTACAAACAGTTGGCCACTACAGATATGGCTTCGCTCTTAGTGTTGTGTACGTAACTACAACAGAGCCGTTTCTTGTTATATGCAGTTGTTTATGGCCCCCAAGCCACAAGGCGCTCTGCGCCTGCGCATGTTAAGTTTTTTGATGATACTGGCAGAAAACAATCCTGTGAAGTCATAGTGTTGACTTTTTTTCTGATTCTTTTTTTTTGTTTGTTTGTTTGCTTTTTCATAAATGTATTTCTAAACACATTTTATTATGTGTTTATTTCAGTTATATACAATTAAGTAGTGTTAAGGTTCTATAGTTAATAATGAATTATTGTGTTTACAGAATAAAACACTGATAGACGACAGATGAGGGGCCCCCATATAGGACATCGCATACAGCCCCTCAGAGTTCAGGAACAGCTTGCACGACAGCATATGATACTGGCCAGGCAGTCATGCCACAGAATGCCAGTTAGTTAAAAGCACGCTGCAGATGCACCAGCTAGTATATGTAGGTGGCTTTAACCAGGCGCATGGTAGTGAGGTCATGGAGCACGTAGCAGAGGTACGTTAGAAGAGATGTGACAAAGATGCGGTGTGGGCTCCCGTGGTTACATATGTCTATGTGACGATACCACACAGATGCCTATTGATTAGTCATCTGTTTTGATGATCAGAACGACAGTCAGCATGAATGAACATTTTTCGTACAGTTTTTCCACTGATGATAAACTCAACATCAGGAATGTTGACTGCAAAACCAACTAGAAGTTGTTTTTTTTTTTGTTCATATGTGGCCCAAATGACATGTGTTTGCAGTTTTAACATTCTTTTTTTTAACAACATTATGGAACCTTATGGAATTTTTTTTGCAGTTTTCGTCAGAACTAAACTTTTGTCAGATTGAGGCCTCTCATTGTATGGCGCGTATCTTGCAGGATAGACAGGATATTTGATACAGACTTTGGATAATCGTACATCTGACTCGCAAGTGTGCACATGCCTGCATGCATAAGTGTGTGTGTGCATGTATTGCACTGTCCTTGAAGATGTAATCAGCCAGTGTGTGAGAGGATGTGACTATTATATCTTTGCAGTGCATCACTGCCTCACAGATTAAGGCAGAAACTTGGTAATGGAGCAGCAGCTATCTATGTCGATGGTATACTACTGGGGTGCAGCTTTGCACACACTCGATTAGGAGTGTGTGATCGAGACAGGAAGGGGAAGAGCACCAGAATCACACAAACGCACGGCCACAGCTTTCTTCACTTAGAACACAGAACACCTAATGGTACAACCAGTAAACTGAACAAACCCTCTATATTATTCTTTATGTGTGATTGTATGCATGCATACACATTTGGCCCTGCTATTTAGACTAATATTATTTATTATTTATTAGTTATTCAGAATTATTTAAAAACTTGTTACATTAGCTAACATTGATAGTTGATGTGCTTTGTCCTTTCCAGTAAAGTTTTCGTTCTGACAGTGTTCTGACAGTGATGCACCTACACACCATGGATGACTGAAATGAATGGACTTTTACGATTAAGCTTATCTCTCGAAATAGAGGGGCACTGACATAAGGCTTCATTTTTTGCATCCACATCACTTTACTTTCTAGAACTGTAGAAGCTGATTGTTATTACTGCTGTAAAAACAGCACCACAGGTCATGGAAAAATAAGAACTGGCTGAGATGGGGCTGATTTACCTACTTGGCAGTGTTTAATGCAGAAACATTTAAATTTGCTTGATAAGAAGCTTGTCCTTACCTGATTTCCATCAGCGTAATAATGCTAAGTTCTGACAGTGCCCTTGTGTATTAGTTATACTAGTGCCAAGCTAGCAGTAGTGATATAATAATCATACACAGACATTTTAAGCTTATAACTACTAGTAACAGAACATTCAGGTTAGTTAAGGACAGTGAAATACACAGTGATGGTTCTGTTAGCCTGTAACTAATGGTACACATTTAGACATTTAGAAGGAATCAGAAGGAGTTCTTCTATAGCATTGTGAACCCTTTTGGAACCTTTCTTTTGAAGAGTACTGCTAATTGCTAAAGCGTTAATTAAAGATTTGGTCCTTCTTGTGAAATGTCTAAGATGTCTTTGCAGCACTGAACAGCAGTGTGTAATGGATCCAAGCTTGAGTGTTATTTCTTTTCTCATGTGCACAAATGCAGTCGCTCAGGCGATCGTTCGGCTTTGGTGCCATTGTCATTTTAATGACAAACACTTTGAAGTTCCTAAAAGTGCAAAAGAAGCAGTGCCTTTTTTTTCCTCCTTATCAAGGCTCACATGTATGCACACACACATTCACACTGCGTAGTGCCGTGGTTAGTGTGTGGCTCCACAGCCATGAGTGCAACGCTATTTTCAGTTTGAGACAACCTAAGTAGCACTCAGAGAGGAACATAGCTGACACCCAATCAAACACAAACACATTGACTGAAGTTAGGCGTCAGGCCTATCCCACCATCAGCATGTATACCGAGTTTCAGAGTGAGTGTAAGGCCACTTTGTGCTGCTTTGTAGCTTTCAAGGTTAAGGCTGTGACTGACAGGAACAGTAGTCATAGTGTAAGCAGGATGAAGTGAGCTCTAATGTCACTACTCTACTGCAGTATAACGCTCTTTGTTTGTCCTTGCATGAGGCTTTTGAAACCTGCTTCCCAAAAAGGGTAAATTAGGATGTGTGACAAACTTTATATAAAGTAAAAGCTCCTCTTCCCATCCTCAGTTTAGTCACAACTTCCCCAAATCCATGAGAGACTTCAGTGCACCAGCAGGGCTAGTTCCCTCTGCCAAGCCTGGGTCACATATCTCTGGACAGATCACACGGCAGCACATGCAGAGGGGCTGTAATTAGTTGCAAAAGTGTGTACAAGATGTAAGAAGACACTCGCATATTTGGCCCTACTTTGAAGAAGAAACCAAACCTTTCAGCTAATTGAGTAAATAAAATCTGAAAAAGCTTTTTTTGCACATCTTAGACAGGAATAGATCAACTGGAATCACTTAATGAGATCCTAAAGAACACCCATAAACTCTGGAATAGTGTGAGAATAGAAGGGATGTTTGAACATTTAAAATTTGAATTAAAAACATATTTATTTAGGATAACATCCGCAGCTTTTACTAAAGCAATATTACCATTTTTTCACTTTCAGTGATTTTACTGCTGATAAAAGGGTGTCATTAGGCACACTGGAGCACAATGTGCAGTGCAATGCTTTTTACCCCTTAAATTCCCAGCCTTATTATTTATCCTATTATTATTCAGTATTTAAGTGGAAAACAAAATGAGGCAAGTTACTCTTAAGTTACAACATGTAAGAGGTTAATAAATGACCAGAACCAGAACTCTGTTTTACAACTTCCATGCTGTAATTTCTTTTTATTTTACTAATTTTCCTTTGTTATACAAACCATAATTAAGCTTTCCAGTGTTTTATTTATAATCCAGTGCAAAAGAACTTAATGCAGCTATAAAAAAGTGTAGTTTAAATAAAGATGTAGATTATTTTTATTTTTACAATGCTACAGAGGAACTTCTTTCAGGACAGGGAGAGAGAGTGCTGATCAGCAGTGTCTCACTGACTATCTCTAGTGGAGTGAATGCGTTTTGCTATCTGTTCAGTGAACTCATACATTTTCAGCTTTTGGCTAACACTGACTCAACTTCCTTTTGGTCTTCTGATGAGCTCTTCTGTTTCAGGGCCTCTTTCCAATTGGTTCGCCACTTTTTTGTGGCTATGGACAGACTAACTCTCTTAATCTTCAGAACTAAGAAGTTCTGAAGTGACATTTAAAACAATAATAATAATTGTTATTTGTCCACATTGAAAGAAAAAAGGCAAAGAAAAGGCGAACATTTTTACATGTCTTTCATATCATGTGACACAGTTGCTGATCCCTGTAGTTTACTTTAAAAAAAAACCCTTTGTGTCCCACAAAAACACTTGTTTCAGTTGTGCTGCTTCACAATTCCCTGTCTGTGCTTCCCTTTCTGTCACTTCTCCATAAGTCTTGGTCTTTTTTTCGGTTGGGCTGGCTCTGTTACTGAAGCTTCCCCTTTCCTCCTAGATTCCTATATTTCATTATTTCCACTTCTTCCTCTTCGCTCTGTGCAAACTGAGGTAAAGGCATGGGGAAATCAAACATGGCACCATGACATGTTGACCACAGAACACAAACTCCATGAGAGCCGTTTTGAGCAAAGGAATACTAAGATGTCGTGCCACCTATGCTTGTTCCTGCGGAAGGGTAATTGTGTAATGGAAATGAACCCATATATAGATTCTATAACAGTGCACACACTCCTCAAAAAGGGTAGCACTTATTTCATACAAGGTGTACCTCATGGTGCCATCTTAGGACCTACCGCCCTTCAGCATCTGTAAAAGTCACATTATTTTTGAGCTAACAGCTTCAAAATGTTTTTTTAAAAAAGAGACTGCTTTCTTAACTGGCCTGCTCACTTCATAGCCTCACATCTCTATAGCCTTGCCTGTGTGAGTGCTGGTATGTGCATGTGTGTGTGTGTGTGTGTGTGTGTGTGTGTCTGTGTGTGTATGTATTTACCACGGTTTGTTGGTCTGGTTTACACCGCTGCACTCCTCAGTTTCACAGAGCTTCCTGTGTCTCTGTTTCCTGTTTATCAGTCATTTGTTTCAGAGAAGTGTGATGGTGAGAGAGATGGTGTATGGAGTCTGAATTTCCCAATTCCTGAGTGAGCAAAGTCATACAGGAGTTTACTGCTCGACTACTGAAAACAGAGCAACAGTATCGCTGAGAGAACACACAGTTTTATGTGTGTGTGTGTGTGTGTGTGTGTGTGTGTGTGTGTGTGTGTGTGTGTGTTTTTCAGTTTCATGTTCCAAAAAGCTACTCGCGTGTATGAATTTACACTATTCGCTTGTTAAAAAAAATTCTGCTTGCACATCATCACTGTGTTAAACAACTGAAAATACAAAAACATATATATATGAACCACATTAACTTCAAACACATTAACTTCAATAGCAATAGTAATAGTATCCACAGTATTCATACTCTACTTCATGTGGAGGCCTTAGCCGTTACCTGTGTAAAAAACAGGTTGGTGTTTTCAGCGTTGTGTCTTCCTGTGTTAGTCTATCTGAGTAAGATTTAAGCTAATACTTTAACTCTTAAGGGAACATTTTCAGCACATTCCTTGTTTTAGGTTGAATGGCTGTACCAGGTACCAGGTCATTTCTTCTGAAACGTTTCATTTTCTTTACTCTTTCAGCACAGTCAGAAAAAGAAACATGCCACCAAAGCCTTCACACTGAATATAAGCCTGAGGCTCCTGCCCTTACGGCATAAAGAATAAAGTATGCTCAAGTATGCTCAAGTATGCTAAAGGATGCTCAGCTATGGTAGAACTGTGATCGATGAAAGTGTCAGCTGCAGCAATAGTCAGGGTGACCATCCAGCCTGCCACTTCACTAAACAGGCCCACTGCCCTCTTTTTCCAGCCTGCAATATAAAAGTTGAGGCTCGGAGTGACGAGGAGAACGGGCTGGCCGCTGAGATGAATGGAGAGGAAGAGGAGTGTGTTGCCGAGGACTTGCGCATGCTTGATGGCTCGGGGGCCAAAGTGAACGGCTCCCACGCGGGCCCCGACGGCAAGCCAGCGGGCGCCTACCCCACGGCCGGGGGCATCCGCCTCCCCAACGGGAAGCTCAAGTGTGATATCTGTGGAATAGTGTGCATTGGGCCCAATGTGCTGATGGTGCACAAGCGAAGCCACACTGGTAAGCACAACCGCCATCTACTCTTCCCTCCCTTTACTGTCACCCACACCCATAGCACAAAAGCTGACAGTGTGCAGGGCTGGATAGGATGCACATAACATGCAAGAAGAAAGCAGGGGTAGATGCAGAGCAGCTGAGGCCAGGCTGATGAGGCAGAGCGCAATAGGCTGTATGGTTTCATTTCTTAGCAGGAGCCACAGTGCATTTTAAAAGCACAAACCCCCCCCCCCCCCCCCTCAATTCTTACATTTGGCTTTGGCATTTAGACGGCAAGCGGAAGGAAGCGTTTACACCTAACTGACTGAAGTAAAGCAGTGTTACTGTGGTGAACGGAGCACCTGTTTAATTAAACAGCTTTGGACCACTCCAAAGCACTAGCAGGCTAAATAGCACAAGGGCTTCATTACACAGAGGTCCCAAACATCACCATCTTCATCCTTTCATGTGTAGAAAATGGTAGTTTTAATGTTTGGAGTGCTGTGTCTTCCTCTGACTAAAACCTGAAAAAGAAAAAAAAGTAAAGCAATTTTGTGTATCTAAATTGCAGAGGAGGGCAACAGCAACAGTTAAGTTGGAAGGAACCTCTGCTAAATTAAAACGTTCAAAGTATTTAATTTCTCTCTCTTTTTCTCTCTTTTTTTCTCTCTCTCTCTCTCTCTCACTCTCACTCTCACTCACCCAAGATTGATATTCCATTGTAATGAGCCCAAACCAGTGGTGGAGAACATTTTTCAAAAAGGCACTTAACTTCCGCGCTTGAGGAGCTAATGAAACCCAAAATGGAAGAAAGGAACAGAGGCCTCATGCAAATGCGAAAGAGAGCCTACAATAAAAGATATAATGAAGTGATTCCTATTTAAATATAAATATTGGCTGAGTGAGACTGTTCTCCTAAAATGCTTTTTTAATGAGTTTCTCTCTTTTTTGCCGCCACAGTTTTGCTGCTTCACTGGTGACTCTTATTTTATAGGGCCTTTTGTAGAGAGGCTCGTATTAAAGCGGCTCTCCGAGAAATGCCAGAACACGCGGGCCGCCGGGATATTGGTTTATTCCAGAGGCGCTGATCAGGAAGACTGGCTCTCAAACACAAAGTGTTTCCTTCGCTTTATTTAAATGAGCGCCGCATTTGCATTGTGATGGGCCGCTCTTATTTTAGAGCCGAAGAAGAGGAAAAAATGAGATTTTCAGATCAAATTGACCCAGGCAGTGGTGCATTACGAAACTGGCAGGCCGAGGCTGAAAAGCCTGTTGTTGGATGAGATCGCGAGCGGAGCGCGGGGGCCACGAGGAGGAGAGAGAGAGAGAGACGGGGGAGGGGGAAGGAGGGGGTGGGGGGGGCTGGCTCGTGCCGCTCCGCTGTAACAGCGCTGTAGGCCAGTGACCCCCGCTCTCTGTGTAATAGTGCTGCTATAGAGCAGTGTCACCAGCACCCAGCCTGATCCATGTAGTGCAAATGAGTTACACGTGGCATTGCGTACATCTCAGTGTGGTAGAATTACAGAATTACAGGTGGTAGCAGTGCCGGGAGAGAGCTCAGGACGCACACTGTTCCCCTCCATATACACCCCCGGATACCTCGTTTAATTATAATAATGATAAACAAGAAACTATAATAATAAGTACAAGTATTATTATTATGCATGATATAATAATTCTGTTCACATCCACTATTATTATTATTATTATTATTATTGTTATGATGATGATGATGATTGTTATTATTATTAAACACTAAAATATGTATACTTCATGTGGAATGCATGATTTCTACTAAGAACTGTAGTAGTCCAGATCAAAACAAATATCATAATAAATAATGAATAAAATAAAATGTGAGAACTGAATAGATGTTTATAGTAAAAAAAAGACAAAACATACAAATATATAATAATGACAAAAAATGAATTATTTTTCAAGTGTTGTAAATAACTGCTATAAATAACACTGTAAATGGCTTACTTGTGTAACACTGTGTCTTCTGATTCACCTTGTCGTGTTTTTCTCTCAGGAGAAAGGCCCTTCCAGTGTAGTCAGTGTGGCGCCTCCTTCACTCAGAAGGGAAACCTGCTACGGCACATCAAACTCCACTCTGGGGAGAAACCTTTCAAATGTCACCTGTGTAATTATGCGTGTCGCCGCAGAGACGCACTCACCGGACACCTTCGCACTCACTCAGGTGATCAAAACATCCTGTTAAAGACCGCATTAAGATCTGAGAGCCTGTAACAGACTGGTATAAGATTAAAATTATGTCATTTGTATTGGACCATTATGTAATTTGGGTAAACTGATTATGTATAAGTATATGTATAATAAATACGGAATAATAATGAAGTAAGTAAATTTCACTTAAAATATGCATTTTGTTGAAACAAGTCATTGCCGTCAGCTTTATCATGTCTTTGTGTTCATCGACATCTCTTTTTTTCTTTTGAATCGGCAGTTGGAAAGCCCCACAAGTGTGCTTACTGTGGGCGCAGCTACAAGCAGCGAAGCTCACTAGAAGAGCATAAGGAGCGATGTCATAACTACCTGCAGTGCATGGGCCTCCAGAACAGCCTCTACAGCGCAGGTCAGCACAGGGCAGAACACTGACATCTTCTTTTCATGGATGCAGAGGCACAATAACCCAATCAAACGTAACCTATCACACGTAAAAATGGGCCGGCCGTATTCACACAAGACACTTACACTCGAGAGTGTATTACTAGATTGTGAAAATAATGTATACACAGTAGTTGCATATGTTGTGTGGTTGTGGTTCTGTGCTTCATGGCTGGTGGCAGGTTTATTTTTGTTCACTTGGATGTGTAGTTAACAATAAGATTGCAACAGAAATCTGAAACTTGGTAAAGGACGTAACCTGCTGGAGAGCAAGTCTTTTACTGCATTAATTCCTGAAAAAGCAACGACCCCCATAGCAAGTCTGAAAAGACAGCAAGAAGCAGAAACTTGAGAATTTGGGTTTGCAAAGAGCTAAAGCATCATGCAGATTATCTCTGCCAGCCAGGTGTATTTGTGTATTTGCATCTTATACATGATTTCTCTGTCTTGCTTTTTATAGTGAAGGAAGAGAACAGCCAGAGTGAGCAGAGGGAAGACATAAACCTGGCTGCGTCTGAGAGAGCCTTGGTGCTAGACAGAATAGCTAACAATGTAGCTAAGCGTAAGAGCTCTATGCCACAGAAGTTTGTGGGTAAGAGTTGCAGTCTGCTTTCTTTATGTTTAAAGGAAGTTGACATATTTCACAAAATGAGGATAGCCTTACTGCATGAACCCTGTCTTTACAAAAGCACCATGAGTGCATATGAGGCAAACGTTTAAGGTAGAAGTTTATGCACTGTAATAAGTACATGTCTAATATACACTGCCATTCAAAAGCTTGGCATCACTTGGCATGCAAATTCAGTTTAGTTACAGCCCCATCGATAAAATGCTTCTAATACGTTGCTAATGATCTGTTGGTTTTAAGCAGTTTGTTAAAAGATGTAAAATTAAGAAACTTCTAATGATGAGCTGTAGATAATTTCATATTAATCAAGAAAGCTTTACAACATATATTAAAATTAATATCCAGTATGCCTCATATTAGGATAGCACTGGCCAAATTTCCCAGTGATCAAATATGCATGAATAAAAAGAATTTAGTTTAAATATAAAATGGAGTTTACCATTTGATAAGATCTACTGTATAAAATCATCAGTTTACTGATGGTGCTAAGTTTATAACACATAAGTTATTACTGAACTACTATTAACACTACAAGTAATGGCAGATTTTTGAACAGTAGAATGTATATATTAATTTAGAAAATCCCAGTTTTTTTAATGCATTTTAATTATCTGAAAAAGATGAGGTAGATGTAACTATTTTAAATTACTGCTTCATTACAGTCATTATTTGATGCCTTATTTATAGATAAATTGCCACATTTTATATTATGAATAGTTAAATTGTTAACAGCTTATCTAAGACGTACACACACACCCAGTTTGGGTGTAATTTCTAAATAACAAAGGATGTGTTTAGTGTGAAAATAATTACACATCCTCCACAGAGAACTGTTTATTTAATTTATTAAATATGACATATAGATTGTGTATTTTATCTGTGTCCAATCTGCTAAATAAATCTGTCGAACGGGGGATCATAACCAGGAAAATGTTATATTTAAAATTTGTTCCCTGTAGAGGATGTGTTGACTTATTTTCACTTTGAAAATCAACAAAGCTTGACTGGTGGTGTTTACATTTTTGCATATGACTGTTTACATGGTTGCTGTCAAAACAAAAAAAACATATATACCATTTGAATTCAGCAGGTATAAACATTAAATGATGAATGGACCAACAGAAATGTTCCAAAAGGACTTGGAATAAAATCTTTTTACATAAAAAATTGAGAATGTTTTTGCTTTCTCCTTTAACATGATATTTTTGGAGATAGATCTTTTTTTATATTATGCATATATTGCACAATATAAAATAGGATAAAGTGTCCTATAAAAAGATTTCATTCCACTAAAAAGGACAAATAATTGCTGTTCTGTGGACATCATCTCAATTCTGTCCCTCTCTCTCTCCCTTTCTCTCTCAGAGAAGCGCTTTGCTGACCTTCCGTTTGAGAGTGGCACAGGGGAGATGATGCAGCCTCATGTGATCGATCAGGCCATCAACAGTGCCATAAACTACCTTGGGGCCGAGTCTCTGCGGCCGCTGGTCCAGACCCCGCCTGGCTCTGGCACAGACATGGTGGTCAGCCCTATCTACAACCTGCACAAGTCCCAGCCAGCTGAGGGCAACGGCATGTCAGCTAAAGACAGCGCTGCTGAGAACCTGCTGCTGCTCTCCAAGTCCAAGTCGGCATCCAGTGAAAAAGACGGCTCCCCCAGCCACAGCGGCCAGGACTCCACTGACACGGAGAGCAACAATGAGGAGCGGGCGGGAGCCGGGGGAGGGGGCCCGACGGCTGCAACCGCGGCTGCTGCAGGAGGCCTCATCTATCTGACCAATCACATGGCCCCGGGCGTTCGGAACGGAGCCCTGCCACTGGTGAAGGAAGAGCAACAGAGGCACTTTGAGGCGCTACGGGCGGCCGGCATGGAGCTGGGAATAGGAGTGACCACCGAGGGCTTTAAGGTCCTGACCGCGGAAGGTGAAGAGGTCAGGGCCTACCGCTGTGTTCACTGCAGAGTGCTCTTCCTGGACCATGTCATGTACACCATTCACATGGGCTGCCATGGCTTCAGAGATCCCTTTGAGTGCAACCTGTGCGGCTACCGAAGTCAAGACCGCTATGAGTTCTCCTCACACATCACACGTGGAGAACACCGTTACTGAGGGTGCGCACACACACACACACACACACACACACACACACACACACACACACACACACACACACACAAACACACATTGATAAAAAGACACACAGTCATTTTTAATTGGAAAAAAGTCTAAACACTGTATGCATGTTGGAAGGTTTAATTGGACATTTCATTTCGTTACACACCGATTACCACAGACAGATGTAAATATAAGTCACTGTCTTGTCTATTTTTCTACAACTATGTGAGTTACCAATAAGTGTCAGCTAATATCTTTGAAAGGAGAAGATACTTTCCAAACACTGGGAATGGAAATAAAGTAGAAACATTAATAAATCATTGTTTTGAAGTCATTGTTTGAATATCCGAATAAATTCTTTTTGAGATTCGTTGTGGGCAGCAGTCCATAGTTCATGAATCTCTATCACAAGAAAATCTTGCATGACCAAACCAACAACTATTTATTTCTCTGTAGTTTGGCCAAGATATGTTAAAATTTTATGTGTAGTTTGGCCAAGTCATGTAAGCTTTTCTTGTGAAAGCAAAGATACATCGGAATAATGATTGTATGACTTTTTTCTTTGGCAGTATTGAGACCTCTCAGACTGTAAGCTTCTTACCTGTGTATTTGTGAGCAGAAGGTTTTTCACCACTGTATTTCTTTTTTATCTCCTTGTTTTTTTTTATTATTGTTATTTAACTGTAGATTTCGACAGTATTTTACACATATTAGCTAAAGAAATACATGCTTGCAAAATATCAATAAAGATATTTTTCATTTGTGCAACATCTACCGGTGTGGAAGACTTTCCTCATTTGTTTTCAATAAAGGTCCATATTAGACAGCGATTTAACAGTTAAACAATTCATCTTAATACAACTAGCCAGGGAAATGATTAAGTTTAAGGAATTCAAAATTGCACTTTTTCTTTTGTTAATAATTGACCTAAAATGTCTATCAATCCTGCCTGTAGCTGCCACCTGTCAGTGAAAAACACTTGTAAGGAAGAGAAATGATTGACATCATATGAACAAAAATGAATAAATTTAAGTTAGAAAGTTTTAAATATATAGATCAGTGATAAATGGGGAAATGAAAGAGCAGTCATGACAGCAGTTCCGACATCTGGCTTCAGGTAAAATGTAAAAAAAAAAGTTAAATGCTTTATTTTGTAATTCCTAAAATTCCTGTAGACTATGAGGAGGGAAAAGGGGAACACAGGACATCCTAGTCAACATCACTTTTGTAATAAAATCTTCTTGACGATGTTTTAGGAATAACATGCACAGTAGACAAAACTGGAATTTACTGTGTGGCCAGTGCAATAGACACATGATTTAAAAACACCTGCTGTGGCCATATCAAACATCGGACTGAGACTGAGCACTAGCTGCTAGGAGAAGAACTGGTACATCGGCACCGTGCAGAAACACACACACACACACACACACACACTCGCATCCAGATGGCTCCTGTGTGATTGGGCGGAAACGGGAAGCAGCTGTAGCCAGTGCGGAGTCCCCACGCTTCACTGGGACCTAACGGTGGAGACAGTGCATTTGCATGAGAGGGATAATCTGGCCAGCACCCACCTACCCACCCTCCCCATCAGTGTCTATCCAAAATCTCACTTCTCCTTTCTACGCAAACTAACATATAAAAGGCATTTCAGACTGCTCATTGACCCCACCCCTTTCAACCATGGTATTAATAAAAACCTGAAATCAGCTTGAAGGGTTTCTTGGAACATGGTACATAATAAGCCTTTAATTGATATGATTATGTGGGGGACCGTGAAAAGGTTCTTCACAGTCAAACATTACTTTTGCAAAGGTTCCTTAGGGAACTAAAGTCGTTATTCTGTGGCCTTGCTCCAAAGATCCCCAAATGTTCAAGTGAGATATCATGATACACTTTATGAGGTGCACTTAAGGAATGTATAAAAATGAAAGCTAGTGGTAGGAGAAGTTCCAGAGGAATTCTGGACGTCTTGTCCTCTCAGTCCGGCTGAGGGCTGCCCCTGCTGTTCTGACAGCTTTCCCTCAGTCCTCAGGGATGCGCTAACTACTTGCACTGCTGGCTAGTTTTACAAAGTTCCAACACTGTGGCCAACCACACGATCTTTAAATATTCATTAACCGACTTGACAAAAAAAAGATGAAAAATAAATGAAACCCTTTTTTCATGAGCTTCCAGTTTTTCTAAGATTGTTTCATAAAAATTACATGACTGCTTCATTTCAAGAGAGTACAATCTATAATCAGTGTCGCTACGTCTGGCAAAATCAATCCACAAGTTTACGGACCAGCTAGATTTTTTTTCCCCCCATCTCACCCCTGAAGATATTTTGCATTTGAGCTGAATTTTTATGAACAAAGAAGGTTTGATTTCAACGTGTTGACTCCATACATACTTGCAGATGTAGCACCAGCTTCAGAAGGCACATACCTTCATGCAGTAACATTTCTTGAGCCAATTTCTTAATGGTTTTATATAAATATAATGTAGGTAGATATTTGGGGACAGCAGAAATAACATCTATAATCAACCATTTAATAGCACAATCATTTCGCACCAGCATTTAAATCATTCTCAGGTTTTTTTTTAATACAAATACCTGCTCTTACTGATAAGGCCAGTAAGGCCTACCAACTTGTCTAACAAATGTGTCTGCTGTTGAATCCATTCTCTGCTACACCGTTATAGTAACATAATAATGAAGATACACAAAAACAGTATTTAAGTCAGTTTTAACCTTACTGTCATATTAAGTGTTAGGTGCTGTGATAATGTAGTCTGTTTTAAGAGCCTGAGGCAAGTTATCAGTGGTTCAGTGGTTGCATCTGGGAGAAAATAGAACTCTTAGACACAATATAGTCTTCCTGTGAACCCGTAGCGTTACCAGACATTTTCTGACAAAACCATTTTTTAACAAATGCAGAAAATATATTTTGAACCAAGGAAGCGAAAACAGATATACACTGCAAAGAAAACAAGACAGAAATGTTAAATTCATGCGATTAGAATTGCTTTGCGGTTTGGCATAAGTCATGGTCTCTCCATCACTGGACCAGCAAACTCTATTTCTCAAACCATCTGCGGCCACAATAGAGCTCAAGGACTCTTCTCAACCCCACACTTACTCCCACTTATATCATCGCTTAATGAATCATCGCTTAATGTGTAATGTGTACAGTTTCTGGAAAACCCACAAATTTGTTCAAGTGCAAACGCACATCAGGACATTAAAAAGAACGACCCTCTCAAAGAAACCATAGTGAGCATTGCTGATTTCTGAGCAGTGGCTGGGTTTAATAAAATTATTGAAGTCAATTTTTGTAGGAGATGAACGGAGCACGATTTTGTAAGATGCAATGCAGGATTAGGAACACCACGACACACTGAAAAGTGAGAGAAGAATCTGGACTTGTGGATGGATCACATTTCTTGATTAAAAAAAAAAAAACTGAAACAGGGTGTTAAACTCAGAATATCCAATTTCACTTTTTAGACAGGCATAATTGGTGTTCAGGACACAATTCAATGATCCTCAGCTAAAAATAGGATATAAAGACATTAAATAATACATCTCTTTTTAAAAAAACTACCTTGATATACACTTACTTAGTATTAACGAAATGAATTTAATTCAGTAAGTCAAAGCAACCTGTGTTTATTTCTGGCACTCTCCAGTGTACCTGCTTTGATTTGAACTGACTCCAGAGGTTTGGACCAGGTGACTGGTCCAGAATGTCTCAGTTCAGTAAGCACATGACTAGTTATTGGCCATAATCTCTAGACACACTGTACTATACAGAAGCATAAAAAGGTTTTATTTCAAACTATTTAACTTATTTACAATTAGTATTTAATGAGTAATATTCATTTATTTATTATATTCATACTGGCATTTATTTGCCAGTGTGTTTTGCCAGTAAAACACCATAAAGCATTAGAATAAACAGAACAAACAAATACAGTAACAAGATTTTTTTTGTTTTGTTTTTAAGAAAATTATCAATGAAAGGGTTAAAAGAATAACGGTATGGTTCTTGCGCACTCCAACTATTGCATGAATTAAAAAAAAAAAAAAAAAAAGCATCAGCAGCACAGGACATAATGAAGGACTGATTAGCCTAACTCCGTCTTAAATGATGACTGTAAATACCTTGTTTTTTTTCCACAATGTTTGTTGATTCGTATGTTTGTATTTATTCTAATGTAAAAGCTTTGGGTTTGTTTTTTTTTTATACAAATGTATATGGCCCAGATAAATGCCTTTACATATAATTTCTCAGACTTTCACACTTTTGTGACTAAAAGGGAGAAATTCTGAAGCAGCACTACATCACAGTAAAGGGTGAATAACAAGCCCCACTTTGCTCACCCACAGGGAATTCTGATCACAGATATTACTCACACAGAAAGTTTGCAGTGAATCCGTGACCAATCATAAGAGAAAAACTTTGAGGCTATGACCAATCAGGAAACTAACTTGCAGACAGACCTCTGTCGCAACTGAGGAACTCGACTGCTGTGTCTATTAAACTGTCTGGGACATCTTTAAACTGCTTGGGAAAACATAAGTCAACAGGCACTGCAACAGCCTAGAACATCTGAAGAGCTTCACTTTCCTACTACAACAATCACTCAGTAGCACCACTGCTGTAAAATCACATAAACTCAAGGTTAATGGCTCAGTGCTATCTACTGGACTCAACGTGTTATCACTTTTGCAATTTGTGGGAGTGTGTCTGTGTAAAACGTGCGTGTCACTATTGACCACACCTGATTCAAAATTTCAAACAAAAAAAAAATGTTTGGAGAAAATTTAAAATACATATAAATAATTTATTGTACCTTGGAAATGTTAAACTACACAACACTCTTACATTATTTTACAATTGCAACAATTAAAATAGTAATGTTAAGTGCATAGTGTGTGCATGTGTGAGCTCTGTTTCATCCCATCAGAAACTGAGTCAGGAGTGAAGCTGCTGGAATACAGCACATA